>VMBQ01000792.1:77579-127175 GCA_007657795.1 Dreissena rostriformis
ACCAAACTTGGTCAGCAGTTGCATCTAGTTGATATCTAGGCCAAGTTCGAATATGGGTCATGCCGGGTCAAAAACTAGGTCATAGGGTCAATAAGTGCATTTTCAAAGGGGCCACTTTGTCCGGACTCTATTTCAAATTGTATTCATCCGATCTTCACCAAACTTGGTCAGCAGTTGCATCTAGTTGATATATAGGCCAAGTTCGAATATGGGTCATGCCGGGTCAAAAACTAGGTCATAGGGTCAATTAGTGCATTTTCAACGGCGCCACTTTGTCCGGACTCTAATTCAAATTGTATTCATCCGATCTTCACCAAACTTGGTCAGTAGTTGCATCTAGTTGATATCTAGGTCAAGTCCGAATATGGGTCATGCTGGGTCAAAAACTAGGTCAAAGGGTCAATTAGTGCATTTTACTTTGTCCGGACTCTAATTCAAATTGTATAAATCTTATCTTCACCAAACTTGGTCAGTAGTTGCATCTAGTTGATATCTAGGCCAAGTTCGAATATGGGTCATGCCAGGTAAAAAACTAGGTCATAGGGTCAATTAGTCCATTTTCAACAGCGCCACTTTGTCCGGACTCTTATTCAAATTGTATTCATCCGATCTTTACCAAACTTGGTCAGTAGTTGCATCTAGTTGATATCTAGGTCAAGTTCGAATATGGGTCATGTCGGGTCAAGAACTAGGTCATAGGGTCAATTAGTGCATTTTCAACGGCGCCACTTTGTCCGGACTCTAATTCAAATTGTATTCATCCGAAACTTTTAAACAACTTTTTATCCTGCGTCAAAGTGGTATGGGGGTATAAGTCACATTCAGTGACAAAGCTCTAGTTCAGAAGTTGTGTCTAGATGATATCTAGGTCAAGTTCAAATATGGGTCATGCCGGGTCAAAAACAAGGTCACGATGTCACTTAGTGCATTTCAAGTATTTAGCATGGTGTCCGCTCTCTAATTGAAGTAGTTTTCATCTGATCTTTACTGAATTTAGTCAGATGTTACGTCTAAATGATATCTAGGTAAAGTTCAAATATGGATCATGCCTGGTCAATTACTAGGTCTCGAGGTCACTTAGTACATTTCAAACATTGAGCATGGTGCCCAAAACCTTCGAACGGGCGTATCTTGTGACAGTTTGGCACTCTTGTTAAAATTTATTTTTTTCAAAGCGGCGCAGTAGGGGGCATTGTGTTTCTGACAAACACATCTCTTGTTTTTTATAAATCTATTGCATACTTAATTGACCGTGATTATGTTTATAATTTTAGTATGGCTTGTGTATTCCAATATTTAAACAAAAGTATTGCGTCATTTTCCCAATTTGCACATTTGATAATCCATCCACACAAAAAGCTTTCTGCAGCTTACGTTTTGTTTTGATTTCGACTTCAATATAAAATAAATATGAGATTTCTTAGATGCCATTTTCAATCAATGTCATTTGTTGCTTAGCATGTTAGACTTGAAGCATGTTTCATACTACATATGGTTCCAGCCATTGAGTTTTGGCTTTAATATGCATGTAAGTTGCACAATAGAGTTTTGAGATTTAAGGCACGTTTAAAGCCTGATTAACTGTTTCATATGAACATATTCACTACATAGCATTTATCTTGTAATAAGCTAAAAAATAACCTATTGTCCTTGTGGAATAAAGTAATAGTAATAATATACATTACCTTAAAACATTCATATGTATGCTGTTCCCACATTAACGGTCGTAATTCTAACACTGATATTGTGCCTTATTGAATTATTTTAACAATAACTCTAACCTCGTTGAATACTGTAAAATCATTATTGTTTGTGGTACATTAATTTTGGTAGATTTTATGGTTTGACCGATCCATGAATTTAACCAAAACACATTGGAAAATGACCGACGAAAATTCCCCCTTTTCTCTAAAAAATCAGAAATCCACCAATTAATGTGTCCATCAAAAAGTAATTTTTTGAAAAACTACAAAATTTCATGCTGGCGAATATAAATGATTTTACAGTATTCTGATCGTCGCATTTCGTAACCAAAACTCATGTCATGGCTTGTGCCCCTTGCAGGAGGTGTTGAGATGATCCGACTGGGAGAGAATGTGATAGAGTACAGCAAGGACTTCCGCCTCTACATCACAACAAAGCTGCGTAACCCCCACTATCTGCCTGAGGTGGCTGTCAAGGTGTCCCTGCTCAACTTCATGATCACTCCAGAAGGGCTTGAGGATCAGCTCCTGGGAATTGTGGTCGCCAAGGAACGGTACGCTTAAAGGATTTGTTTAAACTTCAATATTAAAAAAAAAAAAAAAAAANCTAACAATCATGTTTTATTCCCAAAAAAAAAAAAAAAAAAAAAAAAAAAAAAAAAATCCATGACAACGAATATAATTGATTTTACAGAAACTAATAATGCAATTCTTTTATCTGCTGACAGTGATTTAATTGTAATAAACATTGTATACAGTGCAGTGTGGTTAGTATAATATGCAACATATACAAAGGAAATCTGTTGACTGTTTAAATTTTTTTATTTTGCTATTAAGAGGAATAAATTGATTATTTTATGACCACATGTTGGATCTTTCTTTAGTCCTGAGCTAGAGGAAGAGCGCCAGGCCCTGATCATCCAGTCGGCGCAGAACAAGAAGCAGCTGAAGGAGATAGAGGACAAGATCCTCCACACGCTGTCGGCCTCCGAGGGAAACATCCTGGAGGACGAGTCTGCCATCCAGATCCTCGACTCTTCCAAGATCCTCTCAGATGAGATCTCCAAGAAACAAAAGGTGGGTGCGTTTATTATCCTCCGCTGAAGGCAAAGGGATATAGTTTTGGTGTTTACTTGATTTAATAAGTATGTATAAAGTTAAGATTCAATGATTGAAAATTCATATTTAATAAGTATTGTATTGCACTTCTATTAGCATTGGGTTAGATTGCTTGAAGCAGATTTGCTGTGAAACACTATATTATATTTGTAATTATGATACTAAAATCTTTTATTAAAATACTGATGAATTTTTTAATTTACATATTACATTATAACATTAAGCAAGCATTTATGAAATTATTTTCTCCATCAGATTGCAGAGGAAACCGAGAAAAAGATCGATAGCAGTCGTATGGGTTACCGACCCATCGCCAAGCATTCGTCCATCTTGTTTTTCTCGATCGCTGACCTGCCCAACATTGACCCCATGTACCAGTACTCGTTGACCTGGTTTGTCAACCTCTACGTCATGTCAATCCATGACAGGTATGTCTCCACACCTATTTACTTGTTATTCATTTTGAAAAAATATAAAATTTGTTGAAATAATTTTTAAGATGTCAATTTTTCTCAGTAATTTTGATGATTGGTATTCTATGTCTATGTTATATGTTTATTTAGATTTACATCATTCTGATGGTTGAACATAACATTTAAGTACAAAGAAATTTATTTTATTTTTACTATTTAAAATGCATATTTATTTACCTTAAAGGTGCATTAGTCCACTGGGGTTAGATAGGAAAATTTCTGAATGAAACAAATACTCATATATTTATATATTCCTACAGAAGTTTGTTATATTTTCCATGAGTTAGCCATATTAAGAAACCTATTTTAATGAACAACAGAGTGCTAATGTAAGAAATGTCTGAACATGATGATGCTGTGTTTTGAACAAGTATGCTGTAATTAGACTTTATTCTTTTCAGTTTTCTATTTCTGATATTTTCTGTTAAGGTTTTATCCAGCTAATATTTTACATTTTATTATTCCAGCAATAAGTCTAAGATTCTGGACAGACGTCTGCGCTATTTGACAGATCACTTCACATTTCTATTGTTTGACAATGTGACACGATCTCTATTTGCCAAACACAAAGTTGTTTTGGCCTTCCTTTTGTGTACTAATCTGTTAATGTGAGTGATCAGTCACAGGGACTATTTTTTATGCGTATTACACAGAGTATTCCTAATAACCTTTAGTTGCTATATATAGCTCATGTATTTACTAGTTATAGCTTTATTTCAGAACCAAAAGTAGATAGACAGTTCTAGGTTGGCCCTAAAGAGTTTGATTTAGCAGCCAAAATGAGTGATATTTAGAGATAGTTACCACAGAACATGTGAAAATTTGCTCTCTTTTTTTTAATATATTCAGATTTTTTTATAACCAATTAGAGATTATAGTAGCCAATTTCTTATAATAGTCGCCATTGGCTAATTTGGCTTCTGGTAATCATTACAAGGCCTTTATTATTCAGACCTGGACAATATTCAACATATGAAGTTATCATACTATTTTAATTTATTACGCTACCTAATTATGTAAAAAAGAAAATTCTTTTTCAATAGAGGTTTAGTGCATGGGAACTGTTATATAATTCTCGGAATTTCGATTTTCGCTACCTAGCTGTTGAGGAGAATTTTTAACACTAAATTGTTTGGACACCATGTCCCATGATATAGTTGAGATTTTTTTAATAAAACTCCATCAATAATAATATCTGTACCTTGAATAATGTGATCGCATTCTTGAACTTGAATATTTCCTTTAAATCTAATCACATTGTATTTTCATGTATGTAGTTATTAGAGTACAAATGTACCTAGAACATGCTTTAAAGCTGCCATTTAACAGATAAATGCTTCTTAATGTTTACCGGTACTTATAAACATATTTTTTTTTGTGTCAATTGTATTATATTAAATGTACAATTTCTCACTAAGAATAATAATGCATTAGTGTTGTGTTCTTATTAAAAAATCAAGCAGAATCTGTTAGATTGCAGCTTTAACAGTATATCCTATAGATGCTAACCATGTATTTGAATTTCCATTTATGCCTCGCTCTACGAAAACAGGGTTTAATGCATGGACGTAAAGTGTCGTCCTAGATTAGCCTGTGCAGTCCAAACAGGCTATTCAGGGACGACACTTTTCACCTTTATGGTATATTTTGTTTAAAGTAAGTCCCTTTTTAGTGAAAACCTAGTGTAGGCCAAACGTGTTGTCCCTGATAAGCCTGTGCCGACTGCACAGGCTAATATGGGAAGACACTTAGCGCACATGCATTAAACTCCATTTTCCCAGAGCAAGGCTCGTTTCTTTTGTTTCAAGAGTCATTTCCTTACATCAATATGTCCAACAAGTGTTCACTGTCCAGTTACGTGTACCACTTGTCTCTAAACACGCAGGTTGTATATCCTATATATTTAACTTCTTTTTGCCATTAATTGCAGCAACCGCTCAAAGATTCTCGACAGACGTCTGCGCTATTTATGTGACCATTTCTCCTACTCACTTTATTGTAACGTGTGTAGATCGTTATTTGAAAAGGACAAAATCTTGTTCTCTTTCATTCTCTGTTCAAATATCCTCCTGTAAGTATTTGTTGGAGTATTACTGTTTTGTTGTTGTTACCAGGGGTTAATCAACATTTTCAGGGTATTAAACTTAAACAAGTTTGAAATTTACTACAGTTATGGTTCTTTGTTAATTTTTCAGTAACCGGTCGAAGATACTAGAGAAACGCTTGCGATATTTGTCCGACCACTTCACATACAATTTATATAGCAATGTTTGTCGGTCCCTTTTTGAGAAAGACAAGCTCCTCTTCTCGTTCTTGCTTTGTTCCAATATGCTTCTGTAAGTATGTCACCCCTGTCCCGTCTGGTTGGATGCCTTCATGTGTGTTCTACGCATTACATCTCTGTACTGGTGAATACGAATCCCGCTACTAGTTTTTCTTTAACATTTGTGATTTGCACGTGTGAACTAATTTGCATGCTTAAGTATTTTTTAAATCCTTATTTGTGAGTGGTCAAAGTATTTTAAATGGTGTATTTACAACTAATAACTCTAATTGGTTTGATGTGTGGATCACAAACTTTTTATTGTTCAAAATTTCATTTTAATCTTGGGCAATTCTTATGTTGGTGCATGTCTGCATAACAATATCATGATATCAACCTTTATCTTTATTTAACACAAATATAATATTCTTTATTTAAATGGATCAACGGGCTGCTATTTTAACTGTCGGTATATATTTCGTAATTTTTAATGCGCATAAGTACATTACAATTATTATGTAATTATGAACCATAGTAAATTAAATAACAGTAGTTATCCCCCTTGATTGTCATACATGTACAGTTATCATGTGGCGTTTCAGGAAATCTGACCCTCTTACCTCTAACTTCTTTACCAAACGGTAGAGCAGAAGAATTATTTAATGGTTTCTTTCTGGTGTGGAATATAGTAGTGCACATCACTAATTTTTTTCCAAAGTTTGATTTTGTACTTTCAAAAATGTTTTGTAAATGCGTTGAACTATGATTGCTCACAATTTCGATGTACACATTATATTAAGTTATTTCCTTTTTATGTAAGTAAGGTAGGAATTAAATGTAGAGTTCATAAACATTTTTATTATATATTGATATTTATTTGTGTAAGCTTTCCATCGTTGTTGTTTTTTTGGTTAAAACCGAATATTTGTCCTTTAAAAAGAAACGACGTGCTTATCAAACAGTTTACAAGCCAAATAGGTCGTAAAAAGACTTAGGTTTCTTAATCACTTCTCAATGATTTGTCAGGCGTTTTCGGTTTAAATACGTCCCCCAGCCTTGGGAAGAGGGGGAATCGGAGGAATTTTTCATCGAGGGATTTGACTTCACTAAGATGACTGGGTTAGGTACCTAAATATCGCAACGTGGTGCATCTTTCACTTGCTCATCAGTCAGAATATCTGTGTACATCCCTTCTTTAAAAAGTGTATTAAATGTGCATTTAATGCACTTTAAAATGCACACAAAATTCTTTTTTAACAAGAAAATTCTGTGTTTTCCTGCATGAATACACTTTAGTGCTTTAAAAGTGTATTTCTTCTTGTGAAAAATACACTATACCATGAAATAAGTATGTTTCAGTGCATTTTAAGTGTGTTTTTCAGTTTATTTTCAAGTGTATTAATTCACTTTTTTGTATAAGAAAAACTACATAAAAAATACACAATTGTATTAAATGCGCATTTAATGTGCATTAAATATGTTGCCAATACCGCTGCGTTAAGTTTGCATTAAATACACTTTTTTCGAGAAGGGTATTACCCTATACAAAGGGATAAGAATAAGTTTAGATGATTGCTTTTATTAAATATGCCCACTTTCATAGTGATTATTGAATATCTCTTACTTAAAATGCAGGTTCAATACTTTTTTGCTCTAGCATACATAATTTTTTTTTGTTTTTTTGTTAGTGATTCTTTTATTTTGCAAACTGCAAAAAGTAATAGTTTTCTGTGAGCATGATAATTATGCACTGTACGCTGCAACAATGCTTTGAAATGTTAGTGCTTCATTATAAACTGTAAAAAATTGCTAAAAAAAAAACGATGCCAAAATATGCAATTTAAGTTTGAAATTAATGAAAATTATCTCTGTTAGAAGATGCAAGTATGAGAAAGGTCGGGAATCATAGCATGTTACAATAAACATTTTCCCAAAATTGCATGTTTTAAGGTTAAAAAAGTGAAATACCAGTACTGGAATATTTCCTGAAAAATGGATATTTATCCCATGTATACAGTTCTTAAGTAAAATTAATTAAATGAGTTAAAACTAACAAGCATGAAAGAAAGATTTGTTTTAATTGTGCACTAAAACTGGCAAGGGCATGTTCCTGTTGTTGTTGTTGTTCTTGATATCATGACTTTTTGTCACAATCTTCACTCAATACTAATTGTTGCTTGCTATATCTTCCATTTGTTGTAGATATCATATTTTGCTATCTTTATTTAAAATGTATTTGCTAATTAATATTTAATATTGTGCTGTAAGTAAGAGCATTTCAGAATGTGCACTTTGTAGTAGCATGATTTAAATGGAATAATTCTTGTAATATAACTTTTCTATGGTTATACAGATTTAAATTTCTCTAAAGATTTAAAAGTAAAATTAATATTGACATGATAAAAAGTACAAGTTTTGTAAGATGAATATCTTGAGAACTTTGTGTTTTACTGTTTGAACAAATTAAAATACATGTAAGTATTTAGTAATGTAAGTATGTCATATAAGTAATATCAACTTATGATAATTTTTCCAATAATCCTATTGTACTCTTTATATTAAACAATGATATAATGTGTTACTTTATGGATTTATATGTTTAATTCAAAATAAAACAAAAGATAATTATGTATTATTTATTTCATGTTCAATGTTTGATTCTGTAATACACCAAGAAGAAGATATAATTCACCTTATGTCATAAAATACGTTTTTTTTGTGTAAAAGGCATGCACATAATTATAAACTAGCTGATCTTTGCGGACTTTTCTAGCTTATATTGGTATAGGTAATCAATAACATACAACAGTTTCTGTTGTGTTCTGGAAAAAAAAATATATAAAAAAAAAATCAAACTTATGTGTAACATTATGTCGAGTGAACACCTCTCCCATCACTAAGTATCCTGTACCCTGACCCCCCTGTTTCCCTGACACACAGGTCTAAGCAGGAGCTGGACCGAGATGAGTTCATGTTCTTCCTGACGGGGGGTGTTGGGCTGGAGAACAAGCTTGCCAACCCCGCCCCCACGTGGCTCACCGACAAGAGCTGGGACGAGATCTGCAGGGCCTCCGATCTGAAGACCCTCAAGAAATTCAGGTAGGACATTTTTTTGCTCAAATATGTCTGAAATTTGATCCCAATCTCAAAAAGTATATATTTTCCCCAAATGACTTCCAAAAAATTCCTTGAGGCAACATATATGTTACTGCACATACAATATTTGTTAAATATTTTCTTCATAACGATCCATTCTAAGATTTGATGTCTTACTGGAACTTCCATGTGTTTGCCATAAGTATTGTTTCAAAACAGACATAAATATGTTATTCAAACCTTACTTCAGAGCCAATTTCATCCAAAATCTTGACAAGTGGGCGAACTACTACAACACAAAGGAGCCGCACAATGAGGAGTTACCCGCCCCTCTCAACGCGGAGCTCAACGACTTCCAGAAGATGATCATCCTGAGGTGTATCAGGCCTGACAAGGTACAGCAGAAACATGAATACGCTTCCATAAAAGATGAATACGAGTCCATTAAACATGAATATGAGTCCATTAAACATGAATACACATCCATTAAACTTGGATCAGTCCATTAAACATGAATATGAGTCCATTAAACATGAATATGTATCCATTAAACATGAATATGAGTCCATTAAACATGAATATGAGTCCATTAAACATGAATATGTATCCATTAAACATGAATACGAGTCCATTAAACATGAATATGAGTCGATTAAACATGAATACGAGTCCATTAAACATGAAAACATATCTATTAAACATGAATTCAAGTCCATTTAACATGAATACACATCCATTTAACATGAATACACATCCATTAAACATGAATACACATCCATCAAACATGAATACGCATCCATTAAACATGAATATGAGTCCATTAAACATGTATAAGAGTCCATTAAACATTAGTAAATCGCAGTCTGTTCAGCCTGACAAGGTACAGCAGAAACATGAATATGCATTCATTAAACATGAATACGCATCCATTAAACATTAATAATTAATTAAACATGAGTAAATCACAGTCTGTTCAGCTTTTATGCTATTTGTTGCTCTTCAGTATAATAGAATGTAAATGAAGCCTTTTAATCTTGAATCTATTAAGAAAGTTATTAAATTTAATTTGATGTTCTAAGGGAGTACTAATGTTTTAAAGTGCATATCTGAGTGGTAAATTTTCCATTGCAACAATGCCTTTTCCTGTTCTAGGTTAATGCAGCTATCACAAACTTTGTGACGAGCAAACTTGGCAAGAAGTTTATCGAGCCGCCGCCGTTCGATCTCGCCAAGTCGTACGGAGACTCCAACTGCTGTGCGCCACTCATCTTTGTGCTCTCTCCGGGAGCTGACCCGACCATGGCGCTACTGAAGTTTGCTGAAGATAAGGGCTTCAGTGGAGACAGGTTTAACTCCATCTCCTTGGGACAGGGTCAGGTAAGGGAGCAGATGGGGGAAGGCTGTGGGTCATGTGTGCCTAGAACACACTATGATGTGAGGTTGGAATAAGACATAAATCTTGAAATGGGCTGTGTTTTTCAACAATGCATATATGCAGTTTTACCTGTTGCATTAACTTATTTTTGACAAATTATAAGTAAAATAGACACTGGCATATATAATTGCATCAAATTAATTGATTTTAAATAACTGGGTGTTAAATTTGATTTTTTTTTAATGTTTAAAAAAATGAAACCGTGTCCATGAATGCATGAATACAGTTTAGAAATACTGTCAAAGTGATAAAAAGTACCATCATTGTTAATAAAAAAATAATGGCAAAGTATTTATTATACTAAAAATATGGACAGAATATCACAAGAATACATTCAGAACATGAAATAAACAGTTTTGTTTGAGAAAATAATCAAAATGATTTCCATTCCAAGTTTGATGTCTTATTCCAAATTCACATAAAACAGTGCCCAGGATTGCTATGATAATGTGGGACATGGTAGTCAATAAATCAGGGAAAGCTGATGCAAGCAATAAATCAACTTTTTGTTGTTCACTTGAAAACAAAAATGTGAAAAATTGTGTTTTTATAGGACCTTTTCCGGAATGCATGTTCCAATACATTAGACAATCATGTTATCCTTAATATTAGTTTCCAATGTCGGATGAATAATTCTCAGATCTAATGGATATAAACAAAGTTACCCAGATTTTGTATTGTATTTGGAAATAATTATAACATCTGCAACAAATAAGAGGGGATTAACTGAAATCACCATGGATGTTGTTTTGTCCGTTGTAGACAAAATCTTGTCAAAAGAAGTACTCCTACACTTTTTAGTGTACAACTGTCCAACTTGAATGCAATGTTTCTTATTATATGAAAAATTTCATGTGCAGTTGTTATTGTCCTACATTTAACCCTTTGCATGCTTGGAAATTTGTCATCTGCTAAAATGTTGTCTGCTGAATTTCTAAAATTAGCATTTTCTTTGTGTTTTTTTCCAAAGAATACTATCAGAATAGCAAACAGTTTGGATCCTGATGAGACGCCACGTTCTGTGGCGTCTCATCTGGATCCAAACTGTTTGCAAAGGCCTTCAAAATTCGGTTCCAGCGCTGAAAGGGTTAACATTATTAAAAATATGCCCACTTTTTAACTTGAAATTTCTTAAACATGATTATCACAACTTGCTGCATTTTATGACTTGCTGCGTGAGGTTGGTTTTCATCAAAACTATGACAAGCTCACTAATGGCAATTTTTAAAACTCTTAAATTGCCTAACTTATCAATTTTTGTCAGAGATCATTAGATTCTCATCTGTACAATGATAAATTGTATTTTTTTATCAAAAAAACATTTGTTGTGACTAGTCATGTCACTTGATCCATTGCAGGGCCCGATAGCCTCTCGTATGATAGAAAAGGCGCGACAGGACGGCACGTGGGTGATGCTACAGAACTGCCACCTGGCCGTGTCCTGGATGACCCCCCTGGAGAAGGTCTGCGAGGACTTCAACCCTGAGAACACGCACCCAGAGTTCCGCCTCTGGCTCACCAGCTACCCCTCGGACAAGGTGAGCCTGCGCAAATTACACTTCTGCCCTGAGATGTGTACAGTGATTTTTTTTCCACCATTTTGAGATGGTGCCCGTTGGATTGGGAAAAATCAGGTCGTTTTGACTAAAATTGGGAAATAGGTGTTGTTGTTGTTTTTGCTTACAAATACTTTCAAATTAAGAATAATATTGTATTTACATTATATTTACTAGAATGAACTTATATGGCTTGCTAGAGAAACAAACTAAATGTTGACTTAAAAAAAAAAAAATGAAAAAAATGAAACGTTAAATTTGGAATTTTAGGCTGTCATTTGGGGATAATATGTATGTTATGAGATTGGGAATGGGGCCGAATTATGGCCCCAAATTTGAAAAAAAATCAACAACACTGGCTTTTAACTGAATTTTGTTGTTATGCAAACATAGCACTCCTCTTTTGGGCTGCAAAAAAAAAAAATCTATTGGCCTGTATTAAATAGCATTAATCTATTAACCTTCATAAATAAAAGAAGTATACACTTTTTTGGCTGCATTTATGACATAAGTTTACCTATATTAAAAGCAATAATCTGTTATCCTGCATAAATAAATGCACTTACCTGTTGGGCTTCAATATAAATCTGTTGGCCTGTATAAAAAGCATACATAGGTTGACCTTTGTAGGGATGCATATTTAGCATTTATATGTTGACCTTTATAATTAAATGCAGAAAGCACCTTTCGGGCTGCATATATAGCATGAATCTTTTATGCTGGGTAAATATTAATAATCTGTTTGATTGGCCTGCATATATAGATGTCATCTAATTGCCCATTCCTACTTAAGTTTAGTTGTGAGTTTTTATGCCCCCGGTAGGGTGGCATATAGCAGTTGAACTGTCTGTCAGTCAGTCCGTCTGTCTGTCCGTCCGCCCGTCCGAAAACTTTAACGGCGCAGTTGGGGGTATTGTGTTTCTGACATACACATCTCTTGTTAGTTCTCAAAAACCTGTCTGGCCATATCAATAACAGCTTACAGCACTAAACACATTCATATATACCAAGGTAACTGGCATGTTAACTAAGCATTACATTAAGCACTGGGAATGTATTCTTAATCAAGTTAGTGTGCTTATATTGAATTATTTATCACATCATCATCTTTACCCCTGGTCCACTCTGAGACATAGGCCACCAACCAGGCGTCTTGGTTCTGGGTGAGTCTCTCCAGCTGTACCCATGTCTTGGTTCTGGGTGAGTCTCTCCAGCTGTACCCATGTCTTGCCCGTCTTGGTTCTGGGTGAGTCTCTCCAGCTGTACCCATGTCTTGCCCGTCTGATTTGAATAATTACCATATTATAAACATGTTGTTGTTTGCCCAGTTCCCAGTAACAGTGCTACAGAACGGTGTGAAGATGACCAATGAGCCTCCTACAGGTCTGCGACAGAACCTCCTGCAGTCCTTCCTCAATGACCCCATCTCAGACGATCAGTTCTTTAATGGCTGCCCAGGAAAAGAGTCCGTATGTACTGTTTTCAGGAATTTATACACCGTGAATTTTTGATAACGTGAAGTTTATTATTTTGTCTAGACTGGACATACCTATCGTTTTTGCTTTATTGTAGTTGATCTATAAATAAACAACAAATACTGATAGAGATTATTAAAAATTTACCAATTAACAAAATCAAAAATGATTTCTTAAGCTTGTTTTATTTTTATAATTCGCTATTTTATAAATGTAAATACCTACATTAATGCAGTGGTGAAAATGAATGTTGAGATGTTTAGCGTATTTTAAAACTTTCAGAAAAGTATTAAAACAATACAGTTAATACAGATATCCTGACAGTGCGAATAATTCTCAGAAAGACTATTACTTATATCTGGGATTCATTGAGCCTCCCTCTGGGAAAATCAAGCTAAATGCATGTGCGTTATAGTCGTTCCAGATTAGCCTGTGTAGTGCGCACATGCTATTCAGGGACAACACTTTCTGCTTAAAAATGGATTTTCGCTAAAAAGTGGAATGTGTCGTACATGAGTAGCCTGTGCGGACTGAACAGGCTAATCTGGGATGACGCTTTACACGTATGCATTAACCTCTGTTTTCTCAGAGCAAGGCTCCATTAACTGATGCAATATTCTTGCTTGTAGAATTTCGAGAAGCTGCTGTTTGGGCTGTGTTTCTTCCATGCGACGGTTCAGGAGAGGAGGAAGTTTGGACCCCTCGGTTGGAACATCGCCTACGGCTTCAATGAGTCTGACCTGCGTATCTCTGTCAGGCAGCTGCAGGTGGGTTGGGCGCTTAATTCTTAACCCTTTGCATGCTGGGAAATTTGTCGTCTGCTAAAATGTTGTCTGCTAAATTTCTAAAATTAGCATTTTCTTTGATTTTTTTCAAAGAATACTATCAGAATAGCAAACAGTTTGGATCCTGATGAGACGCCACGTTCTGTGGCGTCTCATCTGGATCCAAACTGTTTGCAAAGGCCTTCAAAATCCGGTTCCAGCGCTCAAAGGGTTAAGTAGACTCAATAATGAGTCAGATAATGTGTTCCAACAAATAACACTTTGGAGCTGTCACATTATTCATAAAGCTGAAGTAAACTGTAATTGTTAAACATACGTTGTCCTTAAGTGAAAATCTCCAAACAAGACAGATTGGGAACTGTCTGGAATTGTCTGATGACAAAGTGTGTTAAGACAAAACTACAAGCTTTTGTATCTGAATTGTATCTGAAGATAAAGACAAACTGATATGCACATAATAAGTAACATTTTAAAAACATTTTCCTAATTTCTATATTTTTTAACATAAATTCCTTAACTATATTCAATTGTGTTTTTGTTGTAGATGTTTATCAATGAATACGATGAAGTCCCATTTGATGCTATTATCTACATGACTGGTGAGTGTAACTACGGTGGTCGTGTGACGGACGACTGGGACAGACGCTGCCTGCGCACCATGCTGTCGGACTTCTACACCCCGCACATCATCAATGACCCCAAGTACAAGTTCTCCGCCAGTGGTCTCTATCACTGTCCACCGAAAGGGAAATACCAGGACTACCTAGAATTCATTAGGGTGAGTTGACAGGAAAATATTCAGATCATTTAAATATTCATACATCATACCCAGAAACGAATAATATTATTGTTGCCACACGAACTGATGTTTGATTTATTTTGGGGAAAGATTTATAAGATTTTTTTATTCATTTTTTTTTAATAATATGATTCAACATTTTTCATATGAAAAGGGAAATAAGTTTAGTGAGACATAAGCAATGCGGACAATTAATCTGTTTGATTTTTTGAATACCTTATTATTTTCATGCTTTTACAAATGTATATTTTGTATGTTGCATCATCCAGAGGTCCAGTACAAAGATTGTTCAAATTATGTCCCTCCGATAAAAATGGCAATATGTGTACATACTGGTATGAGCCGTGTTTGTGTTTCACAGAGCCTCCCCCAGAGTCAGATGCCCGAGGTGTTTGGAATGCACGACAACACGGACGTTTCTAAGGAGCTCCAGGAAACCAAGCTCCTCTTTGACTCGGTGCTGCTTACTCAGGGTCGCTCAGGTGGTGGTGGTGGCGGTGATTCTGACGCACAGCTCAGCACCATCGCTGGAGATATTCTCACAAAGGTACTAAAGACACTTGCTTTATCATACCCTGCAATCATGTGTAGTTTTGAGAAAGAGGCTCCAAAAATATTTAGCCAAAATATTCATTCTTTTAACTACTTGTTTACTGGTTATTTCCAGCTTGAATAATTAAGATTGTATTAATGCAATACTCAGAAGTGTTTAAAAGACTTTAAATCTGTTGAAAATGAGGCACTTACATGCCATAGGTTTGATTGTTAAACTAGAATATAAACATAAGGGTACATTGTTTGTGTTTCATTTAAACGAATAAACATACTTTTTTTTAAAACAAAGTAACGTTTTACAATTTTGTTAATTCACATCTGAAATTAAAAGTTTTATGTTAATAATTTGTGCAAAATTTTCAAAACAACTTGTTAATCTGAATGAATGAATTTTTTATGTCGGACTTCATGATGATGCCAGATTTTAACCTCTGCTTCTGTGTGGTTCCCAGCTTCCTAAGAACTTTGACATAGAAGAGGCAATCAAGCGGTACCCAGTAATGTACCAGGAGAGCATGAACACCGTGCTGGTACAGGAGATGGAGAGGTTTAACAGGTAAGAATACCCCAACAATGTGTGTTATTTTAACTCTTATTTGACCATAGAGTGGCTTTTACTCAAAGTTTCACAGTTTCATGACCTTAATATGAAGATAATCGAAATGAAAATAACTTTGGCTACAACGATTTTTGACAGAATTATGGCCCTTTGTTAGTTGTTTCCACTGTAGATAATATAGTCCCTAAATTTAAAGTTGTCAGCTGCTCTTTTAATGCTTAGTTGATTGCGCTCAAACTTTCACAGTTGAATGACCTTAATGTGTAGATGATCGTTAAGAAAGGAACTTTGGCTACAACGTTTTTTTGTAAAAATTATGGCCCTCTGTGTTTTGTTTTTTTTGTCAACTATTGATTATTTAGTCCCTAAATTTAATCAACTGCTCTTTTAATGCTTGGTTGATTGGGCTCAAACTTTCGCAGCTGAATGACCTTAATATGTATATTATCGCTAATAAAGGGATTATGGCTGCTGCAAGTTTTGGCAAAGTTATCGCCCTTAGTTGTTTTTTTTGTCAACTGTATAATATATACTGGATTTGTCTTTGTCCGAGCATCGGTTGTGGGGGAATCATTGTCTGTTACACATTTCTTTTTGATATTTAAAATAGCAGTGAACAAAATATAACCGACCATGGCCATGTTTTGACAGGTATTCGGTTTTGACACTGGTTTGGATTATATGTGTTTCACTGTACATTCACCCGTTGTTTTGTCATTTTCCAGGCTAACAACAATTGTGCGTTCCAGTCTGATCAATGTTCAGAAAGCCATCAAGGGTCTGGTTGTGATGTCACAAGAACTGGAGCAGCTGGCGGGAAGCCTTCTGATTGGTCGACTGCCGGCCATGTGGGCCAAGCGGTCCTACCCCTCACTGAAACCACTGGGAAGCTACGTGAATGATCTACTGGAGAGGCTCAAGTTCCTTCAGGTTAGAGGCTATTTCTTATAATTGAGCCTTGCTCTGTGAAAAGGGGGTTTAATGCATGTGCGAAAAATTGTCGTCCCAGATTAGCCTGTGCAGTCCCCACAGGCTAATCAGGGACGACACTTTTTCCTCCTAAACTGGATTTTTGCTAAAAAGATACTTTCTTTAAACTAAAAATATCATAAAAGCGGAAAGTGTTGTCCATGATTAGCCTGTGCGGACTGCACAGGCTAATCTTGGACGAAACTTCACGCACATGCATTAAATCCCCTTTTCACAGAGAGAGGCTCAATTGTCTATGGAGGAAATAGTGTTCTCATTTTATCCCTGACTCATTGACAAGACGCTATTGTACCTTATTCAATTTACTAAAATTTCTTGCTGTTCATAGTAATAATTTAGAATTTTTGTTTAATAATAAGGTTTATTCAAGCATAAAGATCAGTGTCCACTTTATTGTTCTGGACTACAGTGTGTATTACAACAATTAGTGTTTTCCAAAGGCTCACCGTTTCGAAAAGATGAGCCACATTACCATTTTTAAATCTAAATTTTATTGCATATTTAATTCCTTCTCATTTCAATATAGAAATCCTTATTCAAATGCATGTTTTCTCTATTTTTGTTGTTAACGCTTATTGATTGACCTATGAGACACATTTCAACGTCATTCTGGAAAATATGGGCTTAATGCATGTGCCTCAAGCTTCATTCCAGATAAGCCTGTGCAGTCCTCACAGGCTAATCAGGGACAACACTTTCCGCTTTTATGTTTTGTTTTTTTTTAAAGAAGTCCCTTCTAAACGCAAATCCAGTTTAAGCGAAAAATGTCATCTCCAGATTGGCCTGTTCGGACTGCACAGGGGAATCTGAGACGACGCTTTATGCACGTGCATTAAACTCCCTTTACCCAGAGGGAGGCTCATATATATATATATAAGTTTTCTCAATTTTTGTAAACGATTATCAATTGACCGATTTGCAACATTTTAAGTCAATGATCCGTTTCTCACTCACAGACCTGGTATGACAACGGCAAGCCTCCTTCCTTCTGGATCTCCGGGTTCTTCTTCACCCAGGCCTTCCTCACGGGCGTCATGCAGAACTACGCCCGCAAATACACCATCCCCATCGACACGCTCGCCTTCGACTTCGAGGTTCAACAGAAGGACCACTTTGATGTCGCCCCGGAGAACGGTGCCTACGTGTATGGGCTCTTCCTGGATGGGGCTCGATGGGACAAGCAAAAGTATGTCTGCCATATTGCTATTTTGTGAAGTGTTACGTATTGTCACTGCTTAAGTTTACAATTTAGAAGACAAATTTTGATTTCTGTTGTTTGATTATTGATTTAATTTACTGTAAAAATCAGAGCATATGCATTGTTAATGTAAGCATATTTTGTTTGTATTTAGACAAAGTTTAAATGCATTATTAAGATAATTGTAAAAGCTTGAAATACAGTCATTGCTTCTATTTGCAAAAATTCTAGTTCAGCCACTTTTTATTTTCATTTTCAATAAATATAAATTACCATAACATCAAGCATGCACTAAAAGAGACTTCTCATTAAATTATATATACAACATCCTTGAGAGGTGTCTATCAGAGTAACTCTGGGAGTTTCTCTCTGTAAATTCAAATAAAATGTGTAATTTTGTGGAGCAAACTACATGTATTTCCAAATAGTTCAAACAAATTAAATTGAAAACATATAAAAGTCATCATGCAGTGTAGATGTGCAAGACGCTTTCCATACCCAATGATCCACATTTCCAGATTTTTTTTGCCCTTGATCAAAGGTGACAAAAGTGATTTAGGGTATTAGTCACCTTGGCAACAAAACTATAATTCAAAACATTTTGTTTATAGGATGTGTCTTGGAGAACAACTACCCAAGATTCTTAACGATGCAGTACCCGGCATCTTGCTAAAACCGGACAAACGCGACAACATCGATGAGACCGACAAGCGGTACCGATGCCCAGTCTACAAGACCAGAGAGAGAAAGGGAGTCTTGTCTACCACGGGTCACTCGACAAACTTCGTGCTGTACATGTTGCTGCCCATGGACAAGCCGGTGTCACACTGGATCAAGAGGGGCTGTGCTATGCTCTGTCAGCTTGACGACTAGTCGACATTTCAAGATCTGTAAACATGATGTGATAACTGGAAACTTTATTTTGTTGTTGCTGAACTAAAGACTTGACATTGCACTGTTTTAGCTCTTATTGTGTATTTTTGAACTATTATTTATTTGTGGACATGCATTGTTTTGTTATTTCAAATAGACAGTTTGAAATCTGTGAACATTATATGATAAATGGAAACTTTATTTTGTTGTCACTGAACTGAAAACTTGAAATGAAACTGTTTTTGCTTTTACTGTTTATTTGTGAACTATTGTTTATTGGTTGACATATGTTGTTTTGTTTTTTCAAATAACCTGATTTATACATTGATTGATCCGTCCTTATATATCGTGATATATATCACAAATGTAAAACTATATATATATATATCTTTTATGAACATGATTTCTCCTAATAACTCTTAGTATTCCCTGCTATTGTTATATAAGTGTTGTTTTTTTGCTGTGATATGATGTTTTTGATCCGTCCATTTACATTTATATGAACAACTCAACAAGTGCGAGTATTTTATTTTACTTACAACAAATTATTGAAGATCAAGACAGTATTGCCAAAAGGAAAATATGCTAATAACTAGTGTAGTACTTAGGGACCAGGACCCATAGGAACTTGAAGTTTCAACTTATCCCAATTTATCACAGTGGTTGTGGAGTTCTTGGCAACACAGGATCAGTTATGCATTTGTTTTGTGTATTTATTGTTGATGCTTTTTTGAGTATATGGTCTTTGCCAAGATACCTTTCTATTAGATGAACTGTTTTATTAAAAAAAAATAACAACCAGTATACAAGTATAATACAATCTGTGATAATTAGTTAATAAAGTTTTTATTGTATTGCTTTTAATTTGTTATGTTATTTATTTTTATCCCCCGCCATAGGCGGAGGGATATAGTTTTGGCCTTGTCCGTCCGCTCTTCCATTTTTCCGAACACTTTTGTGTGCGGAGCCATATCTTGGAACTGCTTGCGCTGATTTAAGTGAAATTTGGCATAAGTGTTTTTAGTGGCTCTTTTTTACTTGAAAATGTCCGTCCATCCGGAACATTTTTGTGTCCGTAACTATATCTCGGAAACATTTTGATCAATTTGATTGAAACTTGGTGTCGGTGTATATATGGATGAGAAGATGCACGTCAAATTGCGATGCAAACCATTTGTCAGTAACTGTAGCGGAGTTATGGTCCTTTTTGACTTGAAAATACCCCATTATTATATAGGATTTTTTCTGTCTTGAGCTTTATCTCCAACAATATATGCCACAGCCATGAAACTTACCACATTTGCTTTCAATCGTTTGGGGCCGATTCCCATGAAAGACTCGTAACCTCAGAGGCAAGGTCACACAGTGAGGTCAAGGATCACAGAGGCAAGGTCACACAGTGAGGTCAAGGATCACAAATTTGATGAATATTCATAATCAAGCCATTACTTCACTATGCATCAAGGGATTCTGTAATAACTTTCTATGAATATTCTCATTTATCTGGCTCTCGGATAAAGCTCAAGGTCACACACAGAGGTCAAATGTTACCAATGTTGATTAGATATGCATTAATTTGCTAGGATTCTACCATACAATGGATTTACAAATGCCCTGATGTGAGTAAGTCAGGCAGTGAGGATAATGCAAGACCTATTTCCCTATGGTTAAGGTAACATTAATTGTGTTGCACACCGCATTTTTATAGCAGAGTTATCACATTTTCTTCGTAAAAAATAATTTTTGTTGAAGCTTTTGAATTAAAACTTGGTGGCGAGTATACGCAGATAGCTTAATGAGACTCAATAATTGTCCTTACACACCATCTTTTCATAACACCATCCTTTGTTACTTAATTCTACTTCATTTCGGATTTTGTAATGTACAGCTTTATTTAAGAACTACTTTAATGAGTTTCAATAAACCTTTATTAAAGTGTATCAAAGAATGATTGAATCATTCTATAAGTAGTTGTGTACAAAGTTTCGCGTTGCAAGCTTGGGAAGTGCCCCCATCCATAAACAAAATTTATTTGGCGGGGGATATCAAATCAATTAATTTGCTGGTTATATTTGTCATGTTCATGGCATTAAGATTTCTTAGTTGCCAAATGAATTTTCTTTGACATATTTCACTTTCAAAATAGTCTCCACATGTATTGCTGATGACAGTTTTGGAGTATACAAAAAGGCAACATATTTATGAACTTTTATAACATTTATAACGATAGTCGCTAAAAGTACAAGAAATGAAAATGTAAACGAGATTAAATGATCGACTGAATTTTTTAATTTTGTTTATGAAACAATGATTATACAAATATTACAACAACTGTAAGTATTGTAAATAACTTCTGATATTCATTCTAAACAACAATGAAATAGTAATAAGATACATGAAATGTGGTGATAACATGAATGAAGTCTTTCAATGCAGTACAATGACACATGATGAGAATGTAACACATTATGACGCTCTTGTACATATGCTTAAAGTGACTTTTAAATCAAATGGAATTTGTTCTTCAAATGAATCAAAAGTCTCTCATGAAAATCTACAGAATACAAAAGTAAAATACAGCTAAGCTGAATCTGCTCAACGTCAGATAGACGTCTCCTTGAAGATCGTGCATCACGTACCCAATGTCACTTAGTGGAGTGTAGTCTATCTGACGTTGAGCAGATTCAGCCTCTCATCCTCCTCATGTTGGTGGGGGTCCTCATACTGGGTGAGGTCAAGGGTCAGCACATTGCTGATCACACAGTCACCTTGCTGCAAAGAAAACAGCAAAAAAGGTCAGTGTACAGCATGATATTGAACATAAGGTTGAGAAATAGGTGTTGATGATAAAAATGATCAAAGATTTAGTTACAACATATTTATTTTAGCATAGCATCAAAAGTCTAAAGCTTATTGAAACTGTTTAGAGTCAGTTCCTTGGGTAGAACAAGTACTTGATGTCTTTGGGGGAGATGTAAATAACGCTCCCACAGTAGGGATCGAACCCGTGACCTCCCTGACGCTAGGCGGACACCATATCCACTAGGCGCCATCAAAGATTAAGTAGCACAAGAGCTCAGTGTCAAACAAGATAGTGGAAACACGGTCACGAAATAGTAAATAAATTCAACTGACCAGTTGATGATCAATATAAATAAATTATTTCAGTATTTAACAGTACCATTATAAAAACACATTAGTTTCCAATTATACACATACCATAATGATAACATATACAGGTACCAAATTATACAAAAAAATTGTCTTTTAATTATACACGTACCGGTCCCAAATTATACAATGTTTTTTTTTCTGTTCAGTATCCAAATATTAACGACTCTGTGGAGGACATTGTCCTTTCCAGTGTACCCACCTCTGGATAGATGCCAATGAGGGCGTCGGACCTGTTGTAGAACTCCTCCTTCAGTGAGATCACGATGCACTGGAAGTGGGTCTGGGACTCCTCTCGAATGTAGGCCGNACATAGTTATGGCCCGGACAAGCTCATTTATGGCCATTTTTGACCTTTGAACTCAAAGTGTGACCTTGACCTAGAAGATATTGATGTACTTCTTTCGCGCGACACACTGTCCAATAATGGTGAACAAATGTGCCAAATGATTGTAAAATCTCACAATGAACGAAATAGTTATGGCCCGGACAAGCATTTGACATTTGAACTTAAAGTGTGACCTTGACCTTGGAGATATCGAGGTAATTCTTTGGCGGGACACACCGTCCAATGATGGTGAACAAATGTACCAAATGATTTTAAAATCTAACGTTAAATGACATAGTTATGGTCTGTACAAACTTTCGGTTTAAAACACACTAACTGACCCCGTGACCTAGTGTTTGACCCGGCATGACCCATATTCAAACTTGACCTATTCATCATCTAGATACAACTTCTGACCAAGGTTGGTGAAGATCGGATGAATTTTTGGGACAGACAGACCGACAATATGACTCCTATATAGCCCCCATTACCAATGGTAATGGGGGGTATAATTAACATGGTTGTTGTTCTAATCGTTCTCTACATATCGCGAGCAAATTCTCCTTTTATCATTCAGAACCCAATTTCAGGATACAAGCTCATGTAACCTTGACCTTTGATCTGGTGACCTCAAAATCAAAATGCCACTTCTTTTAGTCCCATGTAACCACTATACCAAGTTGCCTGATCATAAGTCAAAGAGTTCTCATAATATAGTGCCAAAACTAATTTTCTGTTACAAACTCATGTGACCTTTATTTAAGACCTGGTGACTTCAAATTTATGTCTTCACTTTTACCAAATTAACAACTATACCCATTTGCATTCATCAAAAGGATTCTGAATATACTATGATGAAGTGAATTTACTGTTACAACCCCTGTGACCTTGACTTTTGGGCATGGTGACCTTAAAATCAAATAGCATCGCCCTTTCCTACAAAGTAACCATCATACCTATTTGCATGATTGTAGTTTTAATTGTTCTCTAGATATCACGTAGAAATGAATGGTCTAAGGACCAACCGACCTACCAGAGCAACGCATGGCAACAATAAACCTTAACTGAAGCGGCAGAAATTCATGAAATCATGTCAATACCATTTTCTGTATGTATTATCAGCCACTTAATTTGTATTCATGCAGGATATACTCTTACATAAGATTTATTTGTTGGAAGTATTCAATAAGAAAACGTGATCATTAAGATTGCATGAAACAGTTAACATACCTTGCCAATGTTAGTGTTGTCCAATGCAGCATCAATCTCATCCAGTACAAAGAATGGGGCTGGCTGATAGCTGAAATATATTTTAATATCATGCAATGTTGACCTAATTTCGTAGGTCTTATGAAAGATTTTGAAACATGTGCATTCAATTAGTTGTCACCTGTTCACATGGTTGCATAAAACATACTTTACAATGTGCTTTTGAAAGTAATTAAAATATCAATTTTTGTTGCTTTACCTTTTATTTGTTACGTTAAAGTTACTATCACTTTGTTTGTGCTAGAACTTTTGATGTTGAAAGAAACAAGAGCCCTTGTTAATAATTTGGCAAACAAATCCTACAAAAAAGATGGTTTATTCAAGATGTTCACCTGTGTATTGCAAAGAGCAGTGCCAGTGCTGCCACGGTCTTCTCCCCTCCTGACAGATTGTCCATTGGCCTGAACCTCTTGCCCGGGGCCACACAGTTGTAGTTGACCCCGTCCAGGTAGGGCTCCTCAGGGTTCTCTGGACCCAGGAAAGCCTGCGCGGACTGGTTACGCGCCAGCGACTGAGGAAATAACGTTCCAAGTAAGCATGGGTTTCATCCATGATGTGTGGTACAAAGTTTCTGTCAATACGTGTTATTTACCTATATAATATCAAATTGCACTTGTCAAACATGTATGTGAAAAACATTTTACAAGTTCTGAATTTTTGTTGTTGAAAATGTAGTTTTTTAACTAACTTGTATCCTCAGGTCATCATTGAGTTACTGTTCTTTAATGATTGAAAGAACCCTATTGTGCAGATAATGTACAAGCAAATATAAAAGTTTACCCATAACTTGACTATGTAGGAAAGAAATATGTTTTTGTAACTAACGGTAGTCTATACAAGCAAAAATACATTCTTATGATTTTCAACTAAACTGTATATGTAAAACAACACAGCAGTAACATCCAACCTTGTATATCTCATCAATTTTGTTGGACACATGCTCAAAGCAGTGCATGAACCTGTCATATCGCTCCTTGCGTATCTTTTCGAAGGCCTGTTTGGCTTTCTTGGCTCGTTTCCTTGCATTCTCAAACTCCTCTGAGGTCTCCATTAGCCTTTCTTTAACACCATCTAACCTGATGCGAGCAAATGCAGCGGATACAGTAAATTATTCTAATAAAACGGCTTCATATATGACCAGCATCATGCAAAAATGGGTCTTAGGCCATATGCTGCCACTCAGCGTATCTCAAGACCAGCCTGTGAAGTCTCCCAGTTTGGTTAGGAGCAAGGCTGTCCGCTACAAAGTCATGCAAGTCTTCGTGGTCTCATTGCGCAGGCTGTTCTAGGGCTGCACTGGCCTAATATGACATAAAACCCATTGTCGCATGATGACAATTTATAGCAGTTTCATGAAGGACATTTTAAGCAAATTGCCACCTTTGTTATTTATCAATCCAACTATGAACACAACTATGTCTGTATTTCATTTGGTTTAATTATGTTTGAATAGAAAATTGATAATAATCACTGACATAATAAGTTGAACTTTTTTTGTTCATTAAGATTATTATGACAGTTTCAAAATATTTCACAGTATGTGTTTATTTACAAAGGTATAAGGAATGTTCTGCTTACTTTTCCATGGCTTTCATATTGGGGGCGTTTATTCTTTGTAAAGTAGAGACCATGTCTGAGACACCCTTAGTGAGGTTTTCTATATGTTTCTTCACTTCTGAAGCATCTTCAAGCTGCAGATTAAAAAATTATGTCATTAATTGTATACTTAACATAGAACTCTTTCAGTAGTCAACGCAATTAAGAGAGAAAAAATATTTTTTTGTAAATACTCTTTTTGATTTTACCGGTAGATCAAGAGCAGTGATCAGTTCCGCGGTTGGAGACATATGCCCCCAAAACAGGGCCTTGATTTTCACACTTATTGTGACAGTGACCATGACCTTTGACCTAGTGACCCCAATTTCAATAGGGGTCATCTACTGTCCAAGGCCAATGCACATATGAAGTATCAAGACAATCGGTTGATTCGTTGACGAGTTATTGATCGGAAACCATTTTCACACTTATTGTGGCAGCGACCTTGACCTTTGACCTAGTGACCCCAATTTCAATAGGGGTCATCTACTGTCCAAGGCCAATGCAAATGTGAAGTATCAAGCCAATGGTCAATCCGTTCAAAAATTATTGATCGGAAACGAACTGGTCTACCGACACACAGACCAACCGACCTTCATCTAGAAAAATAATATACCACCTCTTCTTTGAAGGGGGGCATAATCATTTGTAACAGCCATCACTGCAAATATGCTTAAAGACTGAGTTATGTGTGAAAAGAAAATAACACAAGAGGGCCAAAGGTTGCTCATCTGAGACCCGAAGGAACTGAATTGTTTGAAGCAGTTTTTATGATGTTTGTGTAATAAATGTGGCTTCTGACTTTGCTTTTTACAAAGAACTTGACTAATATTTATTAGAACAAAATTAATGTATTGATCAAGTTGCATGCTGATTGGGTAAAAGTGTGAATTTAAGTGTGTTTACATTGTTGATTTGTAAGGAAAATTGCCAACAAACTGGCAGCGATGTTTTTCAACGGACTGAAACCATTTTTGAACTCGGCTGAGATACCATTAGAACAAATGTTCTTACCAGGTTTCAAGAGGATTGGACAAAAAAAATTGGCTTTAAGAGTGTTAACAAGCGTTTTCGATAATTGGATCTTGTTATCTGGTTTTTGACCTCACATGACTCAGTTTAAAACTCTGCACAGATATCAGTGGGACAAATTTTCTGACCAAGTTTCAAAAAAATTAGACAATAAATATGGCCTCTCGAGTGTTAACGCGGCAAATGTTGATGACAGAAAACTAACAACAGAAAACAAATGCGATAATAAAGGCTTGCCATGAGCATAGAGTGCTCAGGTTAGCGTAAAGTGTGCATAAGCTGAACTCAAAAGAGTAGGTAAGACGGGTTAAGTGTGCGAAAAATAACTTCTTCTACTAAACTTTCTTACCTCTTTGAGATCATCGTCCAGTTTGGTGTAGTCTATGATGATAAGGGCCTCTTTCTCGTAGATCTTCTTGGCCCCCTTGCTGCTCATGCTGTCTGGGCCCAGCTCAGACTGGGTACCGTCCATCTGGGTACCGTCTATGGCACTCGAGGCCTCATTCTGGGTAATGTCGTCCATCGTGCCTTTACGCATCGGTAACCGGATGTTGTCCATCTGCAAACAAGAGCAATCAAACATGGAAACACTTTCCTTCACCTTAAGAATTAGGCATAATAATGAATATAAAAAAACTAGAAATGTGTCAAATGGAAATAGATGCTACATTTCACTGGGCACACAACAATTTATTTCCAAATCCCATAATACACAAACAAATTATTGGCGATACACTGAATATGCAAAAAATCCAAGTTTCCACTGTGATTATAACTTGTGCCAATTATTTTTTTTAATCATCCCATGCTTGACAAAAGATATGAGCTGGACACAAACATGTACTTCAACTACATATAAGAAATATAAACTCCAAGTGTGCACTGTGACCTCGACCTTGAAGCCATGGTTGTTGCAGGTGACATATTTTCTTGAAATAATGATCATTTGAGCCATTGAATTTAGAAATCACAAGATCATGCCCTTCACTATATACATATAAGGAATATGCAAAGACTTTCAAGTGTCTAATGTGGCCATATTATTTCTTTTATTTGTATGAAAACAAACCAAGTAATGTAATAGTTAAGTAAGAATTTATGACAACTAAATAATTTATGAATAAAGATTAACTTGTCCTTTTGACTTGGAAGACAATCATTCTTCAAATTGAAATTTAAAATTAAAGAAACAAAATCCTCCGCCCCCCTCTCATCCACTGACCACCAAAGAAGCTACTGTTCCTATGGAAACAGCACCAAAAGCCCAGAATACCACCATACCTTGCATGTCTTCAGGAGACTGTGACGGTCGGCACGCTTCTGTTCCACCCTGGTCTCCATGGCGGCAAGCTGTTTCTGCACGGCGGCTATCTCCTTAGCCTGCGCGCTGAGACGCTTCTTGATCTCGTTGATCTGGGCATCGAAGTCGTCCACGCCTGACTTGAGGGTGATACGCTGCTGCTTGCACTTCTCAGCCTTCTGCATCTCGCTGTCAATCATCTGAATAGAAAAATTGGAAATAGTGAAGTGTTTTTGGCAAAATGTCAGCCCCAAATTTGAAATTGGTCCCCATTCCTAATGCAAAAACGTATATATTTTTCACAAATGACAGCTTTAAATTCCCAATTGAAGAGTAACATTATTTTTTGTATACCACTAAAATTCCCCAAAAGGTGAAAAAAATACTGTAGTGAAGATGTGGAATGTGGGGAAATACAAGCTTCTGATGAAAGAAACATCCTGGATAAAACAATCATCTGAATAGAGAAATAGGAAATAGTGAAGATAGGGAATTTGGGAAAGTGTTAAAGGCTTAATTTCAAACCCAAAGAAACTGATCAGCAGCAAACAGCATAAAACCCAAACACACTTCGAGCTACTCGCAGGCTGTTCTGGTTTAATGCTGGTTTGAATATAACTTTGCTTCTGAGCAGGAAAAGGTTACAAGACTGATATATTGGTTGCTCACCCCCATATTCCTGGACTCGTCATTGCGAACCTTGTCCAATTCCTTCTCATCATCATTCACTGCCTGCTCCCACTTCATCACATTAGCTGAAACAGAGATTTTGGTCTATTGGATGACACATAAAGATTTTTTATATACAAGAGGACTAAAGGACACTCAGGCGCTCAACTGAGACCTCAACAAAACTGTTTTTAGCAGGTAGCGTTCACAATTCACAAAAGACTTATCAGGAAAACTGCCCCAACACATGGCAGCCATGCCACCATCATTTTCAAACTCATCTATACTTATCCACAGTAACATATGTATAAATGGAAAATAAAACACTCGTTGTTGTTCTAATTGTTAGTAGAAATTAAATGGGCCAATGATATAATTCCTTACAATCAGAATTCTGTTGTTTATTGACTGATAATCAACGCTAAGTTAGAACATTATATAATCTCCGTTATACCTAGTGTATCCCTGGATCTCTCAAACTCTATCTGGTTCTGCAGCCTGAACTTCTGGTTCTCGAACTCGAGCCTCTTTTTTGCCCTCTCCTGCTGTGCCAGCAGTTCACGCTCCTCATAGTGCCTGCAAAATGATTTCAGCTGTATAACAGGACAAACAAGTGATGTGTTTGTGAAACACAATGTCCCCTTTTGAGCGATTTTGACCCATATCTTTGACCTTTGACCTTGAAGGATGACCTTGACCATTCACCACTCAAAATGTGCAGCTCCATGAGATACACATGCATGCCAAATATCAAGTTGCTATCTTCAATTTTGCAAAAGTTATGGCCAATGTTAAAGTTTGAGCAAACAAACCAACAAACAAACAGACAGGGCAAAAACAATATGTCCCCCAGTATAGACTGGAGGACATAAAAATAACATATATGGCTCACAGCTTGGAAAACAAATATGTTACAATGTGCCAACAAGATCATTTGCAATTAATGCTACATGATTTATCGCATGTATTGCTCAGGCAGATTAAGCACAGGCATTGGTATTATTAAACTCTTTTTGTGTGCATTAGTTGAACGGTTTATTAGCTGATATAGAAACAAACCGTATATTGTCTAAGAAATGCCCCCACCCCATTATAAAAAACACCATTAAAACTATATGTCAAATTAATGCTTTTGTTTGCTTTAACAGTTAAGGCAAATACATGCATAAGATAAATCTTTCACCGACATGTTGGAATAATGAGGTACTAAGTCAAATTATTTTAATTTTCTTATATTGGTATATCCAAAATAATATCATTCTTTTGAATAATAATAAACACCCCCACCCCCCTCTGGAAAATGTATTTTTGTGCGTATGATTCAATTATTTTTGTTTGTTCTACAAACAGTTGTATATCTATGATACGTCAATAGTAACACTATAATGCAAGACCTATAAAAAGAGCAAACTGAAATCACCAAAAGCTTTAAATTATGTTACTAATGTAATAAGTATAACATCAATTAGCTCGAGCTTTCAGAATTAAAGATGCTAAATACTTCCTCAGACATATAGATGTACCTACCTGATGTTTTCCACGCCAATCTGGGCACAGAAGTCTTCAAAAAGTTCATCCTCCACACGGTTTGTTTTGTCTTTCAGCTGACGAATCGTATCCTCTCGCTCGTTCATCTGTCGTTCCAGCTGCAGCACTTTGGGCTGCAGGCAATCAAGGAATCACAATAGTACAAGAGCTATCAATAAAATTGAGCCACATTCTGGGAAAACTGGGATAAATGCATGTGCGTAAAAAGTCATCCCAGATACGCCTGTGCATTAAGCACAGGCTACTCAGGGACGACACTTTCCCTCTACACTGGATTTTCCTTTAAACAAAAAATTCCATTAAAGCGGCAAGTGTTGTCCCTGATTAGCCTATGCAGATTGCGCAGGCTAATCTGGAATGTAGCTTTACGCACAAACATTAAGCCCAGTTTTCCCGAAATGCCGCTCAATTGATGACTTTCAATAAAATCTTGAATTTAAGGACCCCTAAGGAACAATCATACAAATTTCTTTACTTGTATAACATGAAGGTAATGCCAATATTACAATAAACTGCACACTGTTAATAACTCATACAAATTTTAACATCTGTTATATATGACTATGTGTAATATTTCTCAGGCACACCACAAATGAATGGACAATGTTTACAATTCATAAAACATTCACAGGGGTGTGATTTAAGAACTAACACAGGGGGAGGGGGGAATCCCCCCCACACACACACACACCCTTACAGAGCTCAACTAAACTCTTCATTTCTATATAGATTCAGCCAAGTTGATAACCTTTTATAAAATAAGTTTGACATTGAAAGGGAGGAAATCGACTGAAAGGAGGGAAAAAAAATATTCATAAATATTTCAAATCAGCACCTCAAATGAATGAATCTGTTCCCTGTAGTTCTTACAATCTTTCTCATTCTGTAGCAGGTGCTTGCTTTGCTGAAAAATAAACAGCAACACAAGTATGTATGTTGCTATTAATTTAAAGTGGCAATTTAATAAAGGAACTCGTAAAATTTGGCATGATATCAAATTAATAACTTCCCATGCAACAAATGAAGTTAAAGACATTTTTTAACACATGTAATATCATTGGAATACATATTCATTTCAAATTTTGCATTGCAAATTAACTTTCAAGGTCGCCGTGATCGGGAGGTCACAGGTTCGATCCCCACAGTGGGAGCGTTCTTTAGATCTCCCCCAAAGACACCAAGTACTGGTTCTAGTCCCAGGATACGGACTCGAGAGCATTTCAAATAAGCCCTATGCTTTCGATGCAATCAAGCTAAAATAAATAGGTTTAAACTAACTTTCAACATAACCAATTAGCAAAATATAGCAGTAAGGTTCTGATTTCTCTCACACAATGCATATTTAGTAACATAACACTAAATGCTCTGCAGCAATTGTGTTAAATGAACTGCAAACTGCTTACAGTGGTTGTATTATAAAATCATCATTAGTAATTTCTAAAATATTTTCACTTAATAGTAAAATCTAAATAATAATTTATTTTTCTTTAGAGTTAAATACACACAAAGGAAAAAAATTAACAATTTTCAAACATTCCCCACTGTTTTTATAGAGAAATACAGTTAAGAAGATGCCCTGATTAATAAAGGATATGGGTGACCTTTTGTGTGACTACAGAGCCCAGTATCATTAACATTCTAAATTTTTGAACTCATCTCAGAAGATTTGAGTTTCCATGCAGCTGAGTACTGAGAATGTTGGTCAGCTTGTGAACAATCTCAAATCTCAGCTATAAGAATATGCACAAATTCCTCCTCAAACTCAGGGATGAGTCAGACTCATAACTTAAAAAATAAAAAAACTTCTACCTACGAACACCAAACTGAGATGATTGTAAAACTCGTCTCAAAAATTGAGAAATAACAAAAATTTGCGTAGAATATTGACTTCATTCAGTATGTTTGTAATACTAGGTGCAGGCCTCTACAAGAGGCACTTACCGTTTGGTCCCTGTCCGTGATGGAGTACTTGAGTCTCTACTAGAGGCACTTACCGTTTGGTCCCTGTCCGTGATGGAGTACTTGAGTCGGGTCTCGAGCCCCTTGATCTGGGAGCGTATGGTGTTGAGGTCGTGCTCCTTCCTCTTCTTCTTGGAGACCTCCTTCAGCTCGTTGGTCATTTTCTCCTTGCGCTGCTTCAGCTGACCCAGCATCTTCTCATCCCAGCGGCGAGCCTTCGCCTTCAGGTCACTGGAAAACGGAGCTTAAGTTAATACATGTACCTTAATTGTTGATGAGCCTTCGCCTTCAGGTCACTGGAAAACGGGGCTTAAGTTAATGCATGTACCTAAAGTGTTAATGAGCCTTCACCTTCAGGTCGCTGGAAAACGTAGCTTTAGTTCAAGTCAAGTCAAGTAATATTTATTTATAAAGTCGGGGGTTTTAAACATGATAAACACAAGCTCTGAAGAGCTTTTAAAGCCGACTTATACATAACATTACATGATAACAACATGATATATAGCACATTCAATGAACACATAGTTATAACAATCCTGTAGTTGAGAACAACAGAGAATATGAGTTTGAGTAAAATATTGCTTTAAAAGACTAGAGGTAACTTAATACATGTATTACTTAAAAAAAAACAAAAAACAAAAAAAAAAAAAAAAAACTAGCGTTTACATGTACTTAAAATATCAGACAAAATTAGAACTACAGAGCTTAGTAATGAGCAAATAAATAGTGTGAGGCATGCAATCATGAAAGGACAAACATTATAATGAAAAGCAGTACAAAGGAAAACCAAGGAACATAAAACACATTGAACATAACATAACAAAACACCCCAGTACATATAGGAACATATATTAAGCAAGCTAAAACATAAGATAGCAGCTAAAAATAACATAGAACATAAAATTCAAAAGCTATATAATATCATTAAGAACAATCACAGCTTACAAGATGTTGTATACTTTTAAGAGTAAAAAAAAAACATTAATACTAAGAACTCTATGACTTTTTAAAATATAATATATACAAATTATATATAATACGGCTCAATTAAACATTAAGAGACTTTATAAAAATAGGGAACCTGATTAATTAACATTGCTTGCATGTAACAAATATGTAAAACACACACATAAAAAGGAAAACATAAGGGTAGACATAAGGAAGCAAAGCAGGGATATATAAAGCACTTAAGTTTACAAAACTAAGGCAAAGGGTTGAGATCATGCAGGGAAACATACATATTGGGAGACAATAGCAAAAAACAGGGACGTATTTGTTTTAAACGGGGCCAAAGGCATGTATTTGCTGATTTTGCCAATAAACTGAAACTGTTAATGCATGTACCTAAATAGTTGATTAGCCTTCACCTTCAGGTCACTGTGGGCCAACAACACATTCTCATCAATATTTACACACAAATCTGTTCATACGCATTATTCTGGTCAGTGTGTGCAAACCCCACATGATCATCAATATATGAGCCTTGTTCGGTGAAAACTAAGGTTAATTCAAATTTAAAGATTTTTTTTTTGGCACATTTGGGAAAAAAGTATACTTTTTGAAATTGGAAATATAGCCGATTTTTGGCTTTAAAATCGGGCCAATAAAAACCCTTCCATTACCTGGCACCTCCAGAGATGACTCCAGATTTCTGGAACAGAGTCCCGTCCAATGCCACCGACTGAAATGAACAAATGAACACATTTGAATACAAATTTTGTATTACCGTATTACATATACTGCTCAAGGTTAAGGATTCAATCTTTAAAATATATTCATACAAAACACAAACATGTCTTAAAGCACACTGGATATTTTCAAAACATTTCAGACTTCCAGATGAGAAATGTCTTCAAATCCAATTCAATCTAAAAGTATAACATCAACATCCAGTTAGATTTAACAAGCTTATTTATGCCAATCAACATGGTAAAATAAGTAATGAAAGAAAGGCAAAATCCTTCAACTATATCATGTCCACCTTCTTTTTAATTTAAACCTTTTTTTTTTATTATTTTAGCTCGATTGCATCGAAACCGGTAGGCTTATTACTCAAGTCTGTTTCCTAGGTAGAACCAGTACTTGATGTCAATGGGGGAGATGTAAAGAATGCTTCCACAGTGGTGATAAAATCCATGACCTACCCGTCGCAAGGCGGACACGATATCCACTACCTTAAGTTCTTACCTTATTTCTCTCTGAGAGACCGAACGCAACTTTCCGTGCATCCTCGACGGTCTCGCACACGAGGGCGTTACCGCAGGCGAATATGAGAGCCTTCTTGATGGAGGGCGGGTCATACCGGATCACATCCACTACCAGCTTCACGTTCTTGGGCTCACGGATCTCTCTGCAGAGATATAAATCCATATGAGTCTCGCTCTGGGAAAACGGGGCTTAATGTATGTGCGTAAAGTGTCGTCCACACAGTCAGGGGTGTGATTTAGAAACCACCTCAAGGGAGGAAAATGCCCTACCCCACCTAACAGTGTTAAACAAAACTCTGCGAGGTTAAGAGATACCATACCAGCATTAAGCGGGCTTTTGTTGTTGGTTTCATGTATATTAGATACAACTGTCATGCAATTAAGGATATACACGTTTGTATTTGGGTAAACAGAGTATTGATACATCCTCTATTTTGCACAAAAACATTGTAGCGTCTGTGTTTGAGTTTTTCTATCTTGACTTTCATTCAACAACTTGCATTCCTGATGATAAATGTAATAAAAACACTTATCAATAAGTTTAATGTTAGAGCCTATCAAACATATCGCATGAATCGTGAATAAGTTATGTTTAGATGAGACAGAGGTTTAAGTGGGTATGTTTACCATGTGTTTGCATATTAACTTGCTGAGGCACGTAAAGGGTACAGTGGGGCATGCAGACTACATGAGTTTCTCATTGACAGGTTTCACGTCGAGGTAGTCGAGGGGTGGACAAGTAGAGGGTACATGGGGGTGGGGCATGCAGACTACATGAGTTTCTCATTGACAGGTTTCACGTCAAGGTTGTCGAGGGGTGAGACAAGTAAAGGGTACATGGGGGTGGGGCATGCAGACTACATGAGTTTNTGTTTGCATCAGCTGTAGTAAAAGCCATTATTCTATATCATATTCCTTATAAAGACTTGCTTGCGTTCATCTGGTGACACGCAGTTTTAGACACAATATGTATAATCAGGTTTGTTGACAGGTTGCTTGTGGCGGTTGGACAAAAATGGTTTAAAATACTCCCTAAAGACTTTAAAATAGTAGCTACTGAGACTGAAACTTAAAAATCGTTTAAAAGCAATGTTTTCACCACCCGAGCTCAAACCACTTAACTTTGAATAAAAGGTTATCGCCTGAAACACTCGGCTATCCTGGCTGTAAACAATCAGTATGCATTTGATACGTTACATAGACAACCCACGTGTTATTTTTCCCAATATAACGAAACACAAATTGCTGAATGTACAACGTTGCTAATAAACCAAACATGTTATTTATGGACCACTTTACTAATGAAAATTACACGAATGGATACTTCTGTACTAATTTTTGTATTATACATCTAAAAAAGAATAGCCTGGAATAAACTTATAACACGATTGTTTGATCAAAACACATTACCCAATTAGCCTGTGCAGTCCGCACGTGATAATCAGGGTCGACACATTTCATTTAGACTTGGTTAAGAATAAACTTCCTTTAAACGAAAAAATCCATAAATGCGGAAAGTGTCGTCTCTGATAAACCTGCTCAGATTGTGTGCACGTGAATTAAGACCCGTTTTCCCAGAGCGAAGATCTCTTCTTTGAACGATGGGGATGGTTATCGTGGTTCTGACAAGTTATAGTCGTGGTGATGATAGGGTGATAATTGTGGTGATGGATACAATTGAACTGATTATTAAGGGGTGTTGCTGCAGTTTTACTGATTTTTTTTTCCACATAATGGATTTTGTTCAAAATTTATATTCAAGTAATACATAAAAATACAATATGAAAAAGAAATAAAAACATAGGGTCACCTGCTTTGTTTTGATTTTATTCACCATTATATAACATGTACATTTTTCACTACAACTGACAAATATCTAATTGAGTCAAAAGAATAAATAACCTATGCAATTGGCAACATGTAGATCTTATATAAGCTAAGATACATCATATACAATTTAATTTAACCACACACTACCAATAAAATGGAGTACACACGTTACATTTTAAGAAATTGATTTTTTTTAAATTTTGATGTCACCCAAAACAACTTCACAGTTTTACTATTTTAACCACATAAATGTTTTTTTTTAAAGTTATGTCAAATAGAATTCTGCGAAACTGCTCAAACATGTTCATCTACGTGTTGTCATTATAAAACAAAAATAAAAAAAGCGGGTCACCGCACTTTTAACAGAGATGTTTATTATTAACAATCCCTATCGTCTATGTCATATTGCATAAAATACAGCAATTAGGAAAAACACAAGTACCGGTTCATAGATTGCTAGAAATATGCATACACATTAGAAAAATTGTTTACAATCTTAACTGAGATCACAACAGCTTACAAACACAAAAAAAATAATACACTATTAAATCACAAACATAAGACATACATTATCAAACTCGACCTTAATCATCAATATCATACAGAGACTTGTTCACAGATTTCGGCGGGTTTTGAAGTTTGTGATTACATGCTTTAAATTGATGAATGTAAACAACAGGACTACAGAGCTCCAGCATAAAACAAGAATGCAATTAAAGAAAGAAAAAAAAACAAGTAAACCAAAACGTTAACCGCACCTGGGATCGAACCACTGACCTTTGTATTATGAACCCACTCGTTCATCTATGATGATACTGATAACACAAATATTGGATTGTAATAAAAATAGCTACATCGGTGTTGTTATAAATATATCATCGGTTTAATAAACTGCCGCAACACGCCTTAAAGAGCTCAGTATAAAACAAGAATGAAAATAGAAAATAACAAAGAAGTTGGAACCACTGACTTTTGTATAATCAAATTGAAAGCCTAACCCAATCGGCTATCTTTGTGATACTGATGAAAATAAAGGGTTGTGATAATAGCGATAATCGGTGTTGCTATAAATATATTGTCGGCTTAATAAACTGTCGCAATACCTCTTAAGATAACCTAAGTGTAAATAATGCAAGTTGTCGTGGTGATGCTTGATGTACTGGAATAAAAACAGAACGCAAGTCATTGAAGTTTGAATTATTGAATGTAAAAAAAGGAAACATGATAAGCGTATTCAGTTATGAATGGGCGAATGCAACTCAAACCCCCAAAAAATATTTGCATGAAAGAAACAAATATTAAGATAGCGGTCACCTTGACACATGAATGCTCTGGATGCGCAAAATAAATCGGTGAAACCGTTATTCTTATTCCGCCTTCTTTTCACTGAAAAGGATGAATAGAGATATACAGTTAGTCGTTTCACATTCATTTCACGGATAGTTTTTTTTCTATTTTTGAAGATTTATATAGGATATCCTGTTAGTGCGATTTCGAAAGCGATGTAAAAACATGCTTTTGCGAATTAATGTGATATGTAGATACTATGAATAGTGTCACCTGCCATAGTTGAATATTGCATATGATTTGCATTAATTACCTATGATTATGATAAGAAGCAACCGATCTCTTACAATTAATAATACTTTCGTGAAAGATATTACTCAAACAATCCCTCTTTACTAAGTATCAGTAATTTCAGCTTCAAAGCTACACAAATGCAAGTCCTCTGCAACACCTCCTTAAGCATCACCACCTACACAAACATCAGCATCCGGAGGCATTAGTTACCGCACGATTTCGACAAACTTAACGATTTTGCTTGAAAGTAGTTCCAAATGTAGGTGTGGATACAGGCCAACCTCCGTGTATCATGTATCAATAACGCCTGCTATGCACTGTATAAAGCGCGACAACTTTAAATGGATACGGGCCGCAGTCCTTCCCAAATACCGTCGGTCCTCGGATTTTTCCGATAATAAGTTTGAAAATCCGAAAATGATTCTATTATTGCAGGACCTCGTGTCCGGTAATAAAATTATGGGAAACTTGAAATTCCATAAGCTATTTTCAGACAAATATCAATGCAAATAATAGATTTTACCGAATTATTAATGAATACTCCGAAAATGTAAAAGTTGTTCATTGGTTTCATCATTTTCAGGTCTATATTCCACAATCTATTGAACATTTGTAAAGACATAAACTTAAAAAATGGGAAGGGGAATAATGAGAATAAGTAAAAAAAAATTAAAAAAAAGGGGGGGATTTCTGGGCTGGAGCGTTTGGGTGAAATCCATTGTGGTATGTCAGGTAAGTGTTGTTTTGTCAAAGTATGAATCAAATCTGATCCTAAATAAAGAAGTTATGGCAATTTAAGCAAAATTTATTAATTTGACCTTGAGATTCAAGGTCAAAGGTCAAGGTCAAATTCAACTTTCGAGGTACAGTACCCTGATGATAGTAAGAAAGCATTTGAAGTTTCAAAGCAATAGCCTTGATACTTTAGAAGTAAAGTGGATGTACACACAAAATTTAACAAAATATTCAAAGTTACTAAGTGGAAAAAGGGCCATAATTCTTACAAATTGCTTGTTACAGTTGTCTGCTCTTGTTAATAGATTGGGGTCATGTTGGTAAATAAGTATGCAAAATATAAAAGCAATATGTAAAGGGACATATTTGAGATGGTACGCAAACTTTAACATTCCAACGCTCACGCTAACGCCAACGACGGGGTGAGTAGGATAGCTCTACTATATATATATAATATATAGTCGAGCTAAAAATCCATAAATATATGGCAAAGTTATGGCTGAGACATGAATTTCGTACAGGCATACAGTGTGCCAACTATATGCCGGCTTCTTCAAAGACAATTTAACAGTGAAGTTATGCTACCTTTTTGATCTTGTGAATGTTTGTCAAAGTTATAAACATACCACTCCAGGGAAGAGACGTTTCAAATTCTCCAACAACTCTGCTTTCTTCATGGCCCGTGCAGACTCGTGCTTGTCCACCTATCAAAAATCATAATTTTACAATGCAAAAGAACAAGTTTAACTTGTGGAATGAAAAATACTTTCTGACAGGCAGCTTCTTCAAACAGAAACTGCTATATCTAAGGTTATATAACAAACACTGGGAAAGTTTATTTCTTATGATTTTTTCATTCGATGTCATACAACACATTAGTTTTTGTTTGTAATACATAACATACATAACTTATTGAACAAAAATAATCATTTGAGCAGATTTATAATCATCATTTTGTTTTATATCGCAAAACCACAACCTACAAACATAATGTACTCAGATTTATTATTATCATCTCGTTTTTCATTGCAAAACCACAATCTACAACCATATTTTCCATGTCCCAAGCAATACCTTAGCCACCCCTATAATCATTTAGTTTTTTATTGCAAAACCACAATGTAAGACCATATTTTCCATTTCACAGACCAGATCCGAAGCCATACCTTAGCCTCGCCGAGCTGCTCGTTGATGGAGGTCATCTCGTTCTCTATCTCGCCTATCCTCTGATTGGCCGTGGTCACTTCCTCTTCCAGTTGAGTCTCCAGAACCTTCTGGTCCTCAATGGCCGACGTGCTCTGTCTGCAAGGGAACACCCAGAATGTATACCACATGATTCTTGTGCACACATAAGTATGCCAGAAAGCTTATTTAATTTAGTTTAGTTTTAACCTATTCATTAAAGCTTGATTGCATCAAAAGCCTAAGGCTTACTGAAACGCTCTCTAGTCAGTTTCCTGGGTAGACCAAGTATTTTGTGTCTTTGAGGGAGATCTTAAGAACATTGTGGGGATCGAGCCACTTTCAACAACCTCTTGAACTAGTTTCTAAAAGCCAATTACAAAGTATATACTGTTTCCATCAATAACCGCAAAACCAGTGCTTTTTTTCCTTCGTAAGCAAATAAGATGATGCAAATTTCCCCAAATGTTAAGCTAACTTTGGGGTTTTGTCCCCAAAATGGAAGGCTAGGCCCTTTCCCCAAATCAAGAAAAGAAGCCCTGCTCGAGCACACATAAATATGCCTCACTTTGGGAAAACACGGCTTAATACATGTGTGTAAAGTGTCATTCTAGATTACCCTGTGCAGTCTGCATAGACTTTCCATAGATGACACTTACCGCTTTTATGGAATTTTTCGCTTAAAGGAGGTCTCTTCCAAAGGAAAATCAAGTGTAGATGAAAAGTATCTTCACTGATTAGCCTGTGTGAACTGCACAGGCGAATCTAGCACAACACTTTACACACATTGATAAAGCCCTGTTTTCACAGAGCAAGACTCAATTAAATGTTCAAAGCAGAGGTGACTAAAGAACAAACAAAAAGATGCCATTTTCCATATCCTCTTGAACTAGTTTGTAATAGCGGATGACAAAGTATACACTGTTTCCATCAATAACCGCAAACATTTCTCAACTTGGTTAAACATTCTACCAGATAAATAGCTTTTTCACAACCCATACAGAGTCCGTCTGTTGCACAAAATGACCGCCTTAAATTCTAAAACACCCTATTCCCAATTTTAGTTAAACTTTCGTGATTTGTCCCTATCCGAATGTCCTATGCCCCATTCCCAAAATATTAAAAAACAAGAGATGTGTTTGTCAGAAACGCAATGCCCCCTACTGCGCCGCTTTGAAATAAAATTTCTATTTATCATTTGGCAGGAATAGAAATTATCTCCTTTAAAGTTTGTTACTTCCCTTGTAGTGTTTTTCCCAGGAGGGCATAGAGGCATGGCGCAGTAAATTCAAAAAGGGCATTTTAACACGTGGTTTATGCAAAAAAGGGCAGTTATACGTGTGGTGCTTTTTTGCTATAAAAATACTGTTCTAGATTATTACTTATCAATTATAACAGCTATGGGTATACTTGTATAGGTTATTATTACTTATCAACAATTCTAATGTGATTATAATATTTATCATTAAGTTGAAGGATGCATTTCTTACTTTCTTGCATTTCTTACAAATAATCACGTGTGAAACAATAAAGACAACATGTTGCAGACACCGATTTTGCAGACAAGTTAGGTCATAAGGCAATAAAGATGTTATTAATAAGGGCGCGTGGCATTTTTTGCCTTTGAAAAAGGCAGAGTGGCGCTTCAGGAGGGCGGCGTGGCACAGCACCACGCAAATATGGTCTGGGAAAAACACTACCTTGGATTTTGTTTTTTTGACCTTTGACCATGAAGGATGACCTTGACCTTTCACAACTCAAAATGTGCAGCCAAAATGTACTCCAAGGTTATATCTCAAGGGACATAGAAGTTATGATCATTTTTAGAAACCTAAACACAGATTTTGAAACCTAAACCCAGACCCTTAATTAAAGGTCAAGGTCACAGGGTTCAAAAATTTTGTGCGTATGGAAAGGCCTTGTCCATATACACATGCATACCAAATATGAAGGTTATATCTCAAGGAACATAGAAGTTATGATCATTTTTAGAAACCTAAACGCAGATTTTGAAACCCAAACGCAGACCCTTACTTCAAGGTCAAGGTCACAGGGGTAAAAAATTGTGTTCGTATGGAAAGGCCTTGTCCATATACACATGCATACCAAATATGAAGGTTATATCTCAAGGGACATAGAAGTTATGAGCATTTTTCGAAACCTAAACGCAGATTTTGAAACCTAAACGCAGACCCTTACTTCAAGGTCAAGGTCACAGGGGTCAAAATTTTTGTGCGTATGGAAAGGCCTTGTCCATATACACATGCATACCAAATATGAAGGTTATATCTCAAGGGACATAGAAGTTATGAGCATTTTTCGAAACCTAAACGCAGATTTTGAAACCTAAACGCAGACCCTTACTTCAAGGTCAAGGTCACAGGGGTCAAAATTTTTGTGCGTATGGAAAGGCCTTGTCCATATACACATGCATACCAAATATGAAGGTTATATCTCAAGGGACATAGAAGTTATGAGCATTTTTCGAAACCTAAACGCAGATTTTGAAACCTAAACGCAGACCCTTACTTCAAGGTCAAGGTCACAGGGGTCAAAATTTTTGTGCGTATGGAAAGGCCTTGTCCATATACACATGCATACCAAATATGAAGGTTATATCTCAAGGGACATAGAAGTTATGAGCATTTTTCGAAACCTAAACGCAGATTTTGAAACCTAAACGCAGACCCTTACTTCAAGGTCAAGGTCACAGGGGTCAAAATTTTTGTGCGTATGGAAAGGCCTTGTCCATATACACATGCATACCAAATATGAAGGTTATATCTCAAGGGACATAGAAGTTATGAGCATTTTTCGAAACCTAAACGCAGATTTTGAAACCTAAACGCAGACCTTTACTTCAAGGTCAAGGTCACAGGGGTCAAAATTTTTGTGTGTATGGAAAGGCCTTGTCCATAAACACATGCATACCAAATATGAAGGTTATATCTCAAGGGACAGAGAAGTTATGAGCATTTTTCAAAACCTAAACGCAGATTTTGAAACCTAAACGCAGACCCTTACTTCAAGGTCAAGGTCACAGGGGTCAAAATTTGTGTGCGTATGGAAAGGCCTTGTTCATGTACACATGCATACCAAATATGAAGGTAATATCTCAAGGGACATATAAGTTATGAGCATTTTTCGAAACCTAAACGCAAAGTATGATGGAAGGACAGACGGATGGAAAGACGGACAGTCCGATCACTACTTCGGGGGGCATAAAAATGTGAAGATGACCTACTTGATGTACTCATTGACCTACTTGATGTACTCGTTGACCTACTTGATGTACTCATTGACCTACTTGATGTACTCATTGACCTACTTGATGTACTCATTGACCTACTTGATGTACTCATTGACCAACTTGATGTATTCATTGACCTACTTGATGTACTCATTGACCTACTTGATGTATTTATTGACCTACTTGATGTACTCATTGACCTACTTGATGTACTCATTGACCTACTTGATGTATTCATTGACCTACTTGATGTACTCCTTGATGTATTCATTGATCTACTTGATGCACTCATTGACCTACTTGATGTATTCATTGACCTACTTGATGTTCTCCTTGACCTACTTGATGTATTCATTGACCTACTTGATGTACTAGTTGACCTACTTTATATATTCATTGACCTACTTGATTTACTCATTGACCCACTTGATGTACTTGTTGACCTTATTGATGTTTTCATTGACCTACTTGATGTTTTCATTGACCTACTTGATGTATGCATTTACCTACTTGATGTACTCGTTGACCTACTTGATGTATTCATTGACCTACTTGATATACTCATTGACCAACTTATGTACTCATTGACCTGCTTGATGTATTCATTGACCTACTTGATGTACTCATTGACCTACTTGAAGTACTTGTTGACCTACCTGTTGTATTCATTGACCTACTTGATGTATTCATTGACCTACTTGATGTACTTGTTGACCTACTCGATGTATTCATTGACCTACTTGATGTACTCGTTGAGCTTGTCGACCCGTTTCTTGTTCTCCTCCATCTCATGCTCCTTCTGTTTTATCTTGGCGAGCAGCTCTGTCTTCTTGCGCGACTCATTGTCATACTTGTCCTGGTCCGACTTCTGCTCGCGCTGTATCGTGTCCATCTCCTGCAGCAGACGGGCCGACCTCTTGCCGGCCTCCTCTTTTAGACGCTGGTACTCCTGGACCTGTAACAATGGTGGGGATAGTGTGGATGGATGTGGGCTAGATTGTGTTGGTTTGTTAACCCTTAACCACTCAGATACGTATTTGGACGCATTTGCAGTCCCTTATTAAAAAATCAAATTAAATAAAAGCCCTTTCTTACTAGATTCAAGTTTTAAAGGCTTCATTTCCAACCCTCAGATACTGATGAGCAGCAAACAGCATAAAACCTGAACAGATACTCACAGGCTGTTCTGGTTTTATGCTGGTTGCATATTGCCATTTACAATTTGCTTTTGAGCGGGAAAAGGTTAATAGTAGAAACTGAACAGAATAAACTGTCATAATTTTAAATTAACCTATTGAATTTTATGAAGTAATGAATTGTGGCTACTCCACATTCATTTAAAATTTCAATGAAAATGAATTTTAAAACCATAATTAAAATTAAAATGCCTAAATGAAGTAAAACATGAAAATTGCATAAAGATTTTTTAATTAACTAATAACAACACAGAAACATTCATGTTAAAATTCTAACTAGATTCTAGCTCCATTTTGAAATGAAAGAACCTAACAAAAAGTCTTTTGATTCAGCCCCCCCCCCCCCCCCCCNAAAAGGTTAATAGTAGAAACTGAACAGAATAAACTGTCATAATTTTAAATTAACCTATTGAATTTACTGAAGTAATGAATTGTGGCTACTCCCCATTCATTTAAAATTTCAATGAAAATGAATTTTAAAACCATAATTAAAATGCCTAAATGAAGTAAAACATGAAAATTGCATAAAGATTTTTAAATTAACTAATAACAACACAGAAACATTCATGTTAAAATTCTTATTAGATTCTAGCTCCATTTTGAAATGAAAGAACCTAACAAAAAGTCTTTTGATTCAGCCCCCCCCCCCCCCCCCCNTCGACCTCTATTTGCTCTTCAAACTCGCGTCTCTTAGCCTCCACTTCCTCCAACTCCTTCTCCAACTCGTTGATCTACAAGTTCATGTATACAAGCCTGGGAAAACTGGGCTAAATGCATGTGAGTAGTTTTGTCCCAGATTAGCATGTGAAGTCTGCACCAGCTAATCAGGGTCACCACTTTCCGCCAAGACTGGATTTTTTGTAAGACATCCTTTACACGAAAAATTCCATAAAAGCGGAAAGCGCATCCCTGATTAGCCTGTGCAGACTGCACAGGCTAATGGGACGACACTTTACGCACATGGATTACCCCCGGTTTTCCAAGAGCGCATTTTCTCATCATTATGAGAAAGTTATTATTTCTTCAAACAAAACTATAAACCTTAAGTGATCATTAAAAGTCCATAGATAAGTGATAAATTGCTACATATTGTGAATAGTATATTTTTTCGTCAAATAAGCATAGCTAAAATCAAAAGTACTTGCTAAGGATTGTTCTATTATTAGAAAAGGCGTAACACTTCAATGCAACAATTGTTCTGTCAATTAATGAAAGCACCACCAGATGCCATACCTCTTGTTCATGATTGTCATGGGTCTTCTTAGCCTGTTTCAGTGACTTCCTTTAAAATTAATGAAGTGTAAATATAGTACATGTATACATAATAATTAAGTACCTGTCAGTTGGTTTAAAAATTATATGGATTATTAATGAAGAAATGCCCATATACAAAATTAGCAAAAATCGACGAAACATCCCATTAGCTATAATACTACAAATCTATGCAAATGCAAATAATGTATTCAAATAAAATACTGACCAAAACAATAACATATTTCAAAAAACCTTTTAAACTTGCATATGCATCTTTTCCTGAATATTTGGCCACCTAACGGTTCAATTGACTTTTTATCCTGAATGACAATAATTTCAACTGAGCTATTCTTCACTGTGTTCTTACTTTGCCCCTTCCAGTTTTTTGATCATATGAGCTGTCTTCTCCTTGGCCTTGATATACAGCGGCCTCTTCTTATTCAACTCCACCTCCTGCAAACATCCACAAACATTCACTTTACTCAATGGCACAAAACAATCATGTGACAGCTAACAGTTGTATTTGTGGCAATCAGGAACAGTATTGTGTTTCTGACATTTGAATCTAATGTTTAATAATTGAATATTTCAATATATTCGAATCATGAAAACAAGAATATTCAAATGTCATTTCAGTATTCGTTCCATCCATCCATAATTATTACTCAAGACCAAAAAAATATTGCAAGTCTGCCTATAAGAAACAGAGAATCTGAGCAGCTATTTTATATCACTTACACATTCTTTGATGGTTGACTCGACGGTGGTGAGCTCCCTGAGTAGCTTCCCCTGCTCCTTCTTCTTGCCCTTGATCTCCTCCTCTATCTTGTCCTTCTTCTTGTTCTCCTTCTCCAGCGCGTGGTTCTTATGGTTGATTTCCTCCGTCACCTCGTCGATGTCTCGCTCGTTGTAGAACAGACGCACCAGGGACAGCTCCAAGTGCTTCTCTTCCTGAAGTGGGAACGTGAGATATGTGTGCTAAGATGTTATCTGGACCTGGTTGCTCAAAACGGCCAGTTAAGCTAACTTTAATTTTTGGATCAAGTTATTTATGTGACTTAATTGTCAACCCATCAATATATTGTTAATTGTAAACAAATTAATTTGCTCAAATAATTTGAAAATGTTTGATAATTATATTGCTTTCAAAGCTAATTTTATTCGGGCCTGAAATTGAGAGACTGTTGCCTTGACTGGCCGTTAGAATTTTGAGCAAAAGGGCCCTGGTGTTTTCAGTTATTTATTTTAATGCATATAGTTCATGTGCTGAATAAATACCAAAAAATGCTAAGCCTATTAAATTTGTTTTTAAATTTTTTAACAAGAATTTGACTATTAGGTACTATACCCATGGGGACAATACTGACAAAATCTGAAATAATGGTACCGATTTTATTATTTCTTAATGAAGAGCTGTTGCTAGGCCTAAATTAAAGAGCACAGCATCCTGCCGTCCCAAGGTCCCGTCCTGCTCCTTCAGACATTTGCAAAGCCCTTTCTGATCTGATCACACTATTGTACATAAAAATTTAATAACAGTTCCAATCAATTCTCTTAATTTCAAAAGTGAAACTACTTTTATTAATTATGAAAACATTGTCTTAATTAAAACTACAGGTAGCATGAAATATTTAACACATACTATATTAAAAAGATGCTACATGGATAATACAACCGCGTGCACATAAGTGCCTTTTTGACAAAAGAGCATCCTGCACTTTTCAAATCATAGCTGGAGCACTGTTAATGCAAACTGAATCAAACTAATTTGCAATAGGTCAATATTTTATGACATCAAAATGAACACTAACCACTTCCAGCTTGAGTTTCTGATAGCGTTCAGCCTCATCTTTCTCCATCTTGGCCTCCTTCTTCTCTGCAGCGATGCCCTTCTTCTTGTGGTAGTTGAACTGCGTGTCCTCCTCCGCCTTCAACATCTCGGCCTTGGCCAGGTCGTACTCCTCCTTCAACTCACCTGAACTGTATTACACAATGAACAGTGGTGATCAGGAATGTTTTAATACAGGATGTGATTGACAAGTCAGAGAGGAGGAAAATTATGTCAATTGATTTTGGACGAAATGTGCATAACAGTGCCAAACCTCTGAAATCAGACACAGAAATAAACACTTAAATGAATTTTATAACAAAACCTATTTCTAACAACCTTTTTTAACTTCACATCATACAAGCTATTAAAGGATGAAAATTTAACAGTATTCATGGGGGCCAATGCTGTCATGCTTGTTATTGTTTCCCCATCTCTGAAGACATATCTGGCAATCTTTTAATACGGTCAGAACTTTTAGAATGTTGTTAAGTGAACTTCAATCAATGCCACTTATCACAAGATCCATATGGACCATAGTTCACAATTTGTGCACATGTAACTTGCCTTGCCATGACAGTTGATCTTCCTTAACCATACTGAAACTGACATTAGTTTCTAAGTTATATAATGGTTGTTTTAAGTCATTTCCATTTCAATTTGTTTTTTCACAAATTTGTCCATCACCAAGATTCATATGTTCTTTCGAAAATCTTCATTTTCTTCAGAACGCAATTTGAAAAAAAATTGGTAAACAAATAACAAACACATTTTCAAAAAGCGAATTTGATTGGAAGATTGGGAAGTGACAGCCATTAACATCGCTTGTTACATAAAAAGGTTCTTATGCAAGCACATAATCCTTCCAGTGTAATATGCGGAGCGGTTTAAAAATCTGATTTTTCGGACCGCTTATGAAATATTCCGCGGAAACGGTCGTACCCATTCCACTTTTTTACGAATGTACACATATCTAAGAAATGTCAATCTGATCAGGGGAGATCCAGGGTTCATACAGATTTTCTTGAATGATATTCAAGCACTTTTAAAGCACTTTTCAAGGGAAAAAAATCCAAATTCAAGCACTTTTTTAGTCCGACATACTGAAAAATGTATATTATTTTAGTGTCCAATACTGACAACATTTTTCGCTAAATTGGTCCCTTCTTGCTTAACATTCTTTGTGACTTACAACAGTCTGCACTACCCTGATACCGTAACAACTGTTTTAATCAAAAGTAAGATATTTCATTATGATATAGTACCGTAATTGACCAAAGGCAGTACACATACCAAAACAAAACCCGTTATTTGTACTGAACATGTTTTCTAAATGTTCACTCTTCTGGTGGCTTTACAACGCGGATTCCCCCATACTAGCCATCTCTATATCTGTTCTGCATACTTAGAATTGGTGTTGTCAATAACCCAAGGGTACTTCAAAAGCAACCCTTTCTGAAAAATGCACTTATTCACTGGCATATTTCAACTTGTCAGCACCGTAATGGCATAATGCATACAAAAAAACAAAGTAGACCAATTGGCGACAGATGAGTAGTAGTTACCTCCCTTACATTATAAAACCCGTACCGATCCAGTACCTGCTAGTATAAACAGATCGGAACTGTCATAAATCTGGAAAAAAATACGACTTCGGACTCATGGAAAAGACATGAAAATATGTATTTTTACCCTTAGTACAGGCACCGTGTACTTAAACAAACACCACTCGCTGCGGTGTTCATCTCACTGTGTTCGCTTACCAATATGAACCCCGCGATGAGTGTTCAGATCAAATGTCGCAGGGCCGTTTGCCATAAGGCGAACACCGCGAATCACCGCAGACCCATTATATATACCGCCGTGTTCATCGTGTTCGCTTTAAATAAAATAGTTCAACATAAACGTATTGTATTGATCCCTTTCATTTAAAAGTGATAATGAATATTGTATTTCACACCCATGCCCATGACAGTGTTTTTTGTCTTATAAAACGCCGCGTATAAAAGAAAACAGTGTTCGCACCTAGCTGTAGGATACCGCACCTGGAGGAGTGTTAATTGAGTGTTTGATGATTCAATTAACAGTTTGAAGCCAAGGAGAACTCATAACTGATTGTAGTAATCGTATTATCCCGAGTCTCAAGATTCCCCGATACATACGTTTCAACAGTCTCAATCGCATACATGCAACTTCTCCCATCTTTATCCATTACTCAATAATCCCATATATGCCCGATTTCCATTTTTAAAATCAAATTATGGGTGGGTAATATAGACAATTAGAGTCATAAACACAAACGTTTGCAATTTTCGAAAGTATCAAATGAATTTCCTCATATGATTCTATTTAAAGATTTGATGAAATAAGCGCCCAATCAGGACAGTTGTATTGCAACATGTGTAAATCATCTGACACGGTTTGCACGCATCGTGTACAGCTATTTTAGGTTACAACTTCTACATGAAATAAATGAATTTCTTTGTTCTGATAAAAAGCGCGCGAAAATGGGCGTGGGTCAGATAGGAGGAGCGATCAATATCATCGGATCGATATGACGTGAAATTATCTGAAAGCTTGGAAATAATGAATCTGTTTTTAACATTTTTAATTGTTGTTATTTCATTTTCAAGCACTTTTCCAGCCAAATTCAAGCACTTTCTAAGCACTTTTCAAGGCTATGGTTGAAAATAAGCACTTTTAAGCACTCCAGATCGTTTTTAAGCACTTTTCAAGATAAACCTTGATTTTCAAGCACTTTTCAAGGTCTGTGCGAACCCTG
>VMBQ01000792.1:127727-236332 GCA_007657795.1 Dreissena rostriformis
GCTTATGAAATATTCAGCGGAAACCGTCGTACCCATTCCACTTTTTTACGAATGTACACATATCTAAGAAATGTCAATCTGATCAGGGGAGATCCGCCTATCCACGGAAAAATCACACACCTAGTAATAGCAAAGCTATACTCTAAAATAGAACACCAGGTTGGTATTACTCAGAAGAAACACTTTGGAAAATCAACTACCAACTGATCTCAAAGCCAGCATACCGACTGATCTCTTCAAACATGGCGGTCCTCTCCTTGGCGTTCTTCATGGCCAGGCTCTCCACGGTGCCCTGGAACACCAGGAAGTTCTTGGACTTCACCAGCACGCCAATCTTCTCCAGCTCCTCTTGATACTGGTGTGAGGACACCGACTGAAACACAAGGGATGTTATACGTGGCGTGTTCTGAGAAAACTTGGTAAAATGCTTGTGCGTAAATTGTCATCCCAGATTAGCCTGTGCAGTCCGCACAGGCTAATCAGGGACGACAATTTCCGCTTTTATGGAATTTTTTGTTTAAATGATGTTTCTTCTTATTGAAAATTCCAATTTAGGCGGAAAGTGTCGTCCCGGATTAGCCTGTGCGGACTGCACAGACTAATCTGGGATGACACTTTACGCACAAGCATTTTGCCCAGTTTTCTCAGAACACGCCACATACTTCTATAGGGACTCTCTAAGCTTTGGCGTCATAGCATGTTAGTTTGCAGTCCTGATTTTGTTTACATCTTATTATGAGTGTTCTTTCTTTAGTTCCTAAACAGGCATTTTCGTAGAATTTTGTTTAGGCACGAGTGCATAGACCCAAAGTTGGCAATGGGTTTTATTTTCTTTATTTAATGTTTCCTATATTATTTTTTTTAATTAATTCAGAGCTAAAAACACACAAAGATAATAATTGGAAATTTAGAAACAGGGTGTTCCCTGATTTGGAAATTCAGACACAGGGGTGCCAATTGGCTTTAAGGCTCTGTGGAAAAGCCTGCGATAAACTAAGCAATATTTTGAGTTGGAAAGTTTGCAATACTAAAAATAAAGACTTTATACAAATGCATTATGACTAAAAGTGAATTCAATATGTTTACAACTACAATCATTTTATTTATTTTAACCATTTGTTCTTATTTTTTCTATCTTGCGAAACATCTTTTAATTTTTATAATATTAATCGAATCACATATCCACTAAGAAATGTCACAAACAGCTGTCACCTGTCCATTGATCTTGTGGTCTGATGAAGACCCTTGGATGATACGGGTAAAGACAGTTTCCTTCTCCGTGTCCTGGTCAGCATACACAGCGGTTACTGAAGCCTTGTTGGCAGCAGGCTTACCAACGGGCGCACCATGAATCAAATCCTGTTAAAACAAGGCTTTGATTTGACAGTATTGCAAGAAATGGGAGAGTCCCCTACTGTTGAACTTGACTGTGCATTTATACCTTCATATTGCACAGTAACTGTGCATGTGACAGTTTTCATAATCGATCGTTTGACACTGCAGTACATGTATTCAGAGAGTTAAGATTTGTATCATTATGTTTTAAAAATTGACAAAAAGTTTGACTAACACTTGTTGTGGAAAAAAATGCATATTAATCGCACAATCCAGTTTTTCAGACTAATAATTATTGCACAATTCAGTGATTTTTATGCTAAAAATTACCATCAAACTTGGGCTGTTCCCAATGACAAACAATTTTTTTCTCTCAAAAATCAAAACTAAAATTTCCCAAAATGGACATTTAAAAGAATATTAACAAAACATTATAATAAACTTGATTTGTAAGAAGAAACTTAAGCAACAGCTTATATTATAAAACAGCAGTTTAAAATAGTTTTTTGTACTGATAAACATTCGAAAACTGCTAGTGTATTCAATATTTATTTTTAAAAACAATGAACAAAAGTATACTCACGCTTAACCTCCTCACACGCAAGTTGGATGTTTTTTCCCCAAGCACAAAACTAATAGCATCCATCAAATTGGATTTGCCTTAAAATATACAAGTTGCATACATAAGGTACAAACCAAAAAGATTACAGAGTGAACTGAACAATCTATGCAACAATACTTTTAAAAACAAAGAATGTTATAGTAAAGCAATTAGCTTGTTGTTGTTGCCAATAAGTAAGTTCCCCTGACATTTAAGAACTTCACAATAAACAATCTGGATTATGAAATATGCAGTCCGTAAATATTTGTCTTGAAAAAATTCCAAAACTTTATGATTTTATCTGTAAGTGTTTGCATGATATTATTTGCTAGGCTGGCGTTTAGAAATCTGAATTTGTAGCAAGCTTAAGAAATGTAAACTGAACAAACAATACATTCAATCAAATACTACCAATCAAACCTGTAATAGCAGATAAATAATCGCATTATCAATATTCATCACACAGATGGTTAGCGTGTGGCTTTGATATTAATAAGAAAAAACATTATTTTGAATGAAAAATAAACAAATTATAACGAAAAAGCAACTTCTGTGAAAAAAAATTCACTATCAAATATATATATAACAAGGTATCCAACTCAAAATGACCCGATATAGGGTGTAGCGCTTTGAACAGCCATTTCTTCATCAATTGTGCAGCGATTTCCATGAACGTGGTCTTATTAAACGCAGAAATGCATTTCCGTTCTGGAAATTTACATATCTTGCAATATTTTTACAAATGATGGGTCAAATTCTAAGAAATAACACGATACACAGGGGTTTTTCTGCTTTGTAAAAAAGGCCGTAAAATGGACCGATCCCAAAGCAAACGGACCCAATCCCAAACCGAAATTATAAAAAAAATCCCAATTTCCCCAAAAAAAAGGTTTCAAAGAAGTGTCTTATGACTTATGATTATTAGACTCTATATCTCAATTTTATTTGTCAAACCAACCTACAAAATATATAACCATAATGTATATGATTTTTATCCAAAATGGGCAGGAAAAGACCTGTTGTGTCAATATTTGTTGATATAAATAACCCAATTTGGTCATTTTTGTCGATTTTTTTTCCCCAAATTTGCCACTTTTATCGATTAAAAAATCCCTATTTGACCAAACTCATTTTCCCAAAATGGCTGGAAAACCCCCTGATACACAACTCTTGTGACCTACTTGTCGACGATCTGACACGTCTATTTTAGTACAGTATTTTTGGGAGTATAAGACGCAACTTTTTACCAGACAAAAGTTGTCTGTACAATTAATTTATTATAATACAGAAAATCCGGATAAAACTGGATTTATCGATTAAAATACTTGATAAGCCTTAAGACATATACGTCTCTGGAGTAAATCAAGCACAGTTGCAGTGTCACAAACACTCATGGAGGCTTATTTTGCAGACATGTAGGCTAACAAGATTGCTCAAGAGGCAATTCAGATGTTATAGATAATGGCGAGTGGCAGCTTCTGCCTTTGCAAACTCAAAGTGGCGCTTCAGAACTGAGAACAGTGGGCGTGGCGCACCACTCGGAAAAGGCCTGTTGTCTATGTATGCCAGTAAAAAGTTTATTTGGCTCATATTATGGTGGACGAACCAGTTATCGAACACCTAAGAAATTACGTTAAAATTGTCTATTTTGAAAACACTTAAAATAACAAAAACAATTTGTTTTAACAAATGACTAACAGTTCAATCATTTAATAACTTATCTGTAAAGTTTTCCAGCAAATATCCTTCAACAATTCATAACAATGATTCCCTGGCTATTGTCACCTCTAGCAGACAAAATAAAATGGCGGCCCATGTAAACTTGACCTATTACCAGACAGTTCATAAATACTACTGCAGTGAATTTAAACAAACATGACTATCACATGACCCGGACTCGGCGAAAAAAATCGCGTCGGCTGCAATCAAAATTGCACACGGAAATATGATTTTTAGTGTGTAAATGCACGTTTTGATAAATGCATTCAAAAAGTAATAGCAAAAAACACATAAAACCGTGTAAATAACAATAAATGCATTCCTTTTACCAGTTTTCGGTGCATTTGTTTCAAGCTAAGTAGGCAAGTAGGTCATGGACTTCATGAACGACCATTTGTTAATGGATGTGATGTCATGCGTACTTTTGCGCATGCGCATACAGAACCATTACAAAACGTCCGATAATAGGTGCTGTTCGATAACAGGTACTTAGACGGTACATATTTAAGTGCCACCTGCATAAGGAGTTGCAACTCTCAGTGGATCAGTGTCTGGGAGTTGGATTTTAGCATCTAGACCTTCAGTCTTTCTATAGTTTATGTTATATTACCACTGGGCGGAGGGACAATTTTGTTGGGACAGTTTAACATGTTATACCTGATCCATTAGGTCCAATGATAGCTGAGAACTTCTTGAACGGTCCAATCTTTTGTTTACCAAGGTAGGATTTGAAGTTATCCACCTCGATGTATTTCAAATAACCAGGCATGTTGTGGATTATTTAGCGTCTCTTTTACCTAAGTAAGTTATGCACAGCATGCAATCATTCTTTGTCTCATTATTATTTGATATATTGCAGGAAGACGAGGAAATTTTATAATTTTTGCGCGTATTTTTTTTATGATTTAGTTCTCGACGCAGCCGAGATTAAACGAGATTCACATTGAAAAATTTGTATCGTAATAATCGCAAATGGGAAATCCATCATATTAGTTATTTTCGTTTTGTAGTAAACGTCATCTCAAGAAATATATATTTAATAAATGATGGATCAAAATCGTTTAAAAGCGACGGAAAATTATGTATATAATGCTGTCGATGATTACATTGGAAAAGGTGCAACATGTTCCGTGTACAAAGGAATAAGGAAGGTTAGGACAACATGCGTATTTCACAATTCATAACTGATTTTGTCATTCACACATGATTATTTTTTTATTTGACCTATACTTTGTTGGTGACATACCTTTTTTACTATTCGCATGGGTCCCAATATCTTACCCTTTCATTAAGCAATATATGTTTTTCTTAACTCTTAGAAAAAATATCAAATCATACTAAAATAACTAGAAAACATTTAATCAGCTAAATTAATGTTCTTCTTCAATATAATTGCTTTTCAAGTCAAATGAATAAATACTTTATGCGATAACAATTTGAATATCAAGTCCCTTATTATCTATGGTATTTATTTATCCAAATTTGACATATTTCAAAACAAAAAGTTCCCAATGAATCATATTAAAGCATTTTTACACAAACTTAAGAAAAAGGCCTGAATTCGGAGATTTTGAAAGTAGTTTCTGAAATTCCAAGAAACTGTCAAGTTAAAGGCATCAGCTTTAAAGCGGGACTGTATGATTTTGTCAAATATTTATGATTTTTGTTTAAATGTGTTGAAAATTAGTATACATATATTTCAATANGTACAGTCCCGCTTTATCATGCTATCAAGAAAACTTTTGTGAAATAAACAATTTCTACATTATGCAGTGCAGTTAAACAACATTGCATGTACTCTTGTTATGTTTAGGTTCACAAAAATGTTTGCGTTTTGTTTATTTGGCATTTAATTTGTATTTAAATAAAAGCATAATTTGTTCATCGCATAAAACAAAACATATGACTTAACATTGATTATTCTTTTAATGTTTATGAATCATGTCGACATCATCTTAAATTGTTTACTACAGTTTAGAAGTGTTGACGTCACAAAAACACACACCTGTATGTTTTTTTCTGGAAAAAGAGCAGGTTATAGATTAAAAAATTATCTTACATTATACAAGCAAATTATTGTAAATTCATAGTAGAATCGGTAAAATTGTATGTTTAGTGTTGGTAATATTTGTTGAGTAATACAGTGGTTACTGCGCAACACAGACATCTTCAGCCGCGTTCCCATCAGTCATCAGGTGTTTCGCCCCTTATCTTGGAACTCCCTCTTGATGGCAGGGCAGCGGTGGTGATAAAGCACTGCTCGTCTGTGATGGCTTCCATGTCGTTTCCTTGCGTCGTAGCCAGAGCCAACTGGACGCCCTCTCTGCCGCCTTACCAAGGGCCCGTACAGAGCTTTCCCTAGCCCTACCTTTGATGCCCAAAGCTCCTAGCGCTTTCCGAACGGATTGTGCAGGGAAGCCCCTACATGCTACTTCTACAGGGAAGATCTAGGTGGTGTACCCTTTCTCCCTGCACATATCTGCCAGTTCTTGGTACTTTCCTGACCGTTCCTTTCATTTGCCTCATCAGTTTTTTCTTCCCAAGGGACTTTCAGATCCAGGAGTATCATCTTCTTTGGAGCTGATGACCAGATGACTATGTCAGGGCGTAGGTTTGTTTGAACAACATCTAAAATGAGTTTCTGATGGAGATCGACCTTCATCTCCCAGTGTCTTGCCTCTTGTAGCAGACTTGGGTTCTGGCTACCCTTTGCCTTCTGTCCTTCCCTCACAAAGTTGATGTTACCTGGACCTCTGGTGTTGATTTGTCACTCATTCCTTCTCTCTTGCTCCAGGATGTCCGCAAGCACTTGCAGGACTTGGTCATGCCTCCATCTTGCCTCCATCTGTAACGACCTTGAGAGAGAGCAATATGACAGGATGAGAGGATAATAACCAATAGTTATTTGTTCTGATGCATGCCCATGTGGTTAAATTGCCACAATAACCAACACTTAGCCAAAAATTGTTTTAATTAGGCAGCAAAATGCTCCTTGATAAGCAGTGGTTGAAATGGGTATAATATACTATTATAGACTAGTGAAACATTATTTATACTGACATTAATTAAGTTTATGTTCTTTGTCAGTCAAGATTTAGCAGACTCATTTATTGAGATATAATTTGCCTTCTTAAATTGACATTGGTAACATATTGTTTTTACAGTTATACACATGTTCATGGATTTCTTGGATGTCTTTCACTAATATGTTCATACTCATATGTTGAAAACTTCTATTTAGCTATTTACACAATTTTATAAAATTCTAAATTGTTAATGCATAAGCTTTATAAATTAATAACTAGAAAGAATAAAGATGAAGAGTCATACTGTAATAGGTAGTGTTTTTCCCAGGAGGGCATAGGGGCATGGCGCAGTAAATTCAAAAAAGGGCATTTTAACACGTGGTTTATGCAAAAAAGGGCAGTTATACGTGTGGTGCTTTTTTGCTATGAAAATACTGTTCTAGATTATTACTTATCAATTATAACGGCTATGGGTATACTTGTATAGGTTATTATTACTTATCAACAATTCTAATGTGATTATAATATTTATCATTAAGTTGAAGGATGCATTTCTTACTTTCTTGCATTTCTTACAAATAATCACGTGTGAAACAATAAAGACAACATGTTGCAGACACCGATTTTGCAGACAAGTTAGGTCATAAGGCAATAAAGATGTTATTAATAAGGGCGCGTGGCATTTTTTGCCTTTGAAAAAGGCAGAGTGGCGCTTCGGGAGGGCGGCGTGGCGCAGCGCCACGCAAATATGGTCTGGGAAAAACACTAAATAGGACATGACTTACTGGCCCTATTTACTGAAAAAAAGAGCTTGAAGGAAGCCCTCCAAGCAGTTGATACACCATGGTTGTTGTTGTTGTTTTTCAGGATACAGGGGAGGTCCATGCACTCAAGATATTTGAAAAACGTCTCACAATGATTGCTGAGAGAGAAATCGTGGCACTGCGATCTCTGAAGCATTGCAACATTGTGGATTTTATTGCGCAAGAAACAGATGTAAGAATCCTTAAACTGGTTGATTAAAAAGAAAATAAAAATAAATTACAACTCCATCATTAGAAATATTTTTCACTATAATAGAATATTTTTTTTTATATTTCTATTTATTTTCAGTAATACAATTATTATCATTAATTATTCTGTATATTATAACTTAAGCAAAAGTAACAAATATAAGTAAATATGAGTAATACATAAGGAGATATGGTAGCTTTTATCTGGAACCCTTTAAACTGGATAAGGACATTAATAGTTCTTCCTGCTTCCTTCTAGATTTTATTAGTACATACATGTACCCAGCGACCTGGAGGGTCAGTAGCTGGGAGTTGGTTTATTGCAACTAACGATATGGCTAATATGCAACACTTTCCTTTGCAGCGTGACACAGGGAGAGTAGTTGCAGTCATGGAACACTGTGAGAAAAGTCTCTTCACAGCACTCAATGAGCCAGAAAATAAATTTGGTCTCTCTGAAGATGAATTTATTCGTTTCTTCAGACATAGCGGTTAGTTATTATTTTATTTTTTTAGTTCTATTGCAGTGTTTGTCATGGTTTTATTTATTTTGTTTTCTTTACTGTCATGTTACTATGTAGTATCAAATTACTCTTGTTGTGTGCAATTTTAATGTTATGGTATTTCAGATACATATCTTATATAATCTTCCAAATATTTCCTCTTTCACGTGATTGGTTCTGGTTCAGTGTGATAAACCTTTTAATAAATAGTACAGAGCCAAGTTGTAAAAACTGTTAACGTCCAATTATAAGACTTATTATGCTTTCCAATTCAAATAGCAAATCTCAATTAACGAAAAACTCATTTGGTTCAATTACGTGTGTTTGAGTTCTCTTTGCATGCCATTGTTACAGTGGAGGGTATGAAACATCTCCGTCAGAACGGCTTTCTACACAGAGATATCAAACCAGGCAACATTCTCATAGTGCAGAATGATGATGGCAGGTACTTGGCTGTCTTCCTCCATTGTACCAATAGCTTATCTATTAAAATCTCACTTTTAAAGCCCCACATCTAAAAATACTTAAAAACGATCACTTCAGTTCCAATTGTTATGTGTTATCATTTGAAATTCTATCTTTCTACAGATCTTAATGTTCCAATGATCCAAAAGCATTAAATGGCCGTGCTTTTTTGCAACACAAACTAATTTTAGCTTTACTTATCTCTCTAGTAATGTCTACAAGCTGTCAGACTTTGGTACAGCCAAGCCTGTGTTGGAGACAGAGGCGTTCCAGTCACTTGTTGGGACAGAGGAATACCTGGTAGGTTGCATTCCAGTCACTTGTTGGGACAGAGGAATACCTGGTGGGTTACATTCCAGTCACTTGTTGGGACAGAGGAATACCTGGTAGGTTACATTCCAGTCACTTGTTGGGACAGAGGAATACCTGGTAGGTCACATTCCAGTCACTTGTTGGGACAGAGGAATATCTGGTAGGTCACATTCCAGTTGTTTGTTGGGACAGAGGAATACCTGGTAGGATACATTCCAGTCACTTGTTGGGACAGAGGAATACCTGATAGGTTACATTCCAGTCACTTGTTGGGACAGAGGAATATCTGGTAGGTCACATTCCAGTCACTTGTTGGGACGGAGGAATACCTGGTAGGTTACATTCCAGTCACTTGTTGGGACAGAGGAATATCTGGTAGGTACTTGTCATGGAAAGCCAGCAGGTTCATCAGTATTATGCTAAGTAATTTTATAAGTTGTGAGATAAACCCTTCAGGCTTTCAGTTACAAACATTCCTATTTAATGTATACTAGTATTTACCTCATTCTCTGTGAATGTTCGAGGATTTTAACACAACTTATGAAATTCTAGTTTTGCAAATGTTTATACAAGTATATATGTTTTACGGGTAAAAAATATCAAAACTATGTGACCTTTGTATCATATTTAGAAGAAAATAGTTCAAAACTTAACCTGAAATAACACATATCATACTTCACGACTGCACAAGGTCCCTGTTTATACGAGCTTTAATATGAAAACTAACGCCTTACATTGTGAATTTGAATTACTTATGAATCACGCTCTGTGAATAGGGGGTTTAATGCATTTGCGTTAAGCATCATCCCAGATTAGCCTGTGTAGTCTTCACAAGCTAATCCAGGACAACACTTTACGCCTTAACTGGATTTGCATCAAGAAGAGTTTTCCTTCAAACGAAAAATACAAAAAAAGCGGAAAGTGTCTTCCCTGATTAGCCTGTGGGGACTGCACAGGCTAATCTGGGACAATTCTTTACGCACATGCATTAAACCCCCTTTTCACAGAGCGAGACTCTTTTACCTTCCAGCACCCAAATATCTTCAAAGCAGCCTTTATAGAGAAGGGAGGGTCTAGGCAGTTTGACTCTGCCGCCGACCTCTGGAGTCTAGGGGCAACACTGTATCACGCGGCAACGGGCAAAGTGCCCTTCCAGCCACACCAGGGACGCAACAATAGAGTGGTCATGTAAGGGATATTTGTTATTATTTGATTCCTTGGGGAAAAGGCCTCGTGCAGCTTAAAAAGAACAGTATTACCCTGTTGATCTTGAATATAATGTCGGTATTGTAATTCTGGCAGTCAATTTAAAAACTAGAAGATTTGGAATGAAAGTATGGAAAATCAACATTAAATATGTCCATAAAAATTGTAGGCTAAGACACTGTGTAGAGAGCTTTGAGTTTTATTTTAATGATTCTTCTGCTGTAAGTGACTCAAGATCGCATTTGCTTTCTCTGAAACCATTGTTATTTCTTTATGGACATTGCTATATTCAATTGAAGAGACCCTGGCTACAAAGGTTCTTTTACATGTCTTGTAAATTACTCCGTTGTTTTTTCTCTGCCAGGTTCCAGATGATTGCTCAGAAGCCGTTTGGTGTGATAGCCGGTGAACAGCGGTCTGCTAGCGGGGAGGTGATATGGATCAGGGAGCTACCAGAATCATGTCAGTTCTCCAGGTACGCTGTCCTGGGGCATAGGAATTGTCATACTGCATGTCATAATATGAGCAGCGCTGTGAGAAAACTGGGCTCAATGCTTGTGCTTAAAGTGTCGTCCCTGATTAGCCTGTGCAGTCCACACAGGCTAATCTGGGACGACACATTATGCACATGCATTAAGCCTAGTTTTTCCTGGATACTTTTTGCCTAGACTGGATATTTATTATACCCTCACAAACGAAGTTTAGGAGGGTATATAGGAGTGAGCGTGTCTGTCGGTCTGTCTGTCTGTCGGTCCGTATTGGTTGTCCGCTCTCTAACTCAAGTTGTATCTAGATGATGTCTAGGACAAGTTCGAATATGGGTCATGCCGGGTCAAACACTAGGTCACAGGGTCACTTAGTGTGATTTAAACATTTAGCATGTTGTCCGCTCTCTAATTCAAGTAGTTTTCTTCCAATCTTCAACAAACTTGGTCAGAAGTTGTATCTAGATGATGTCTAGGTCAAGTTTTAATATGGGTCATGCCGGGTCAAAAACTAGGTCACGGGGTCACTTAGTGCGTTTTAACATGCAAAATATTCTGTTTCAATGCGGCATGTGGGGTTTTTCGTCACGTCTGTGACAAAGCTCTAGTTTAGAAGAGAATTACTTTAAATTCTATGAAAGCAGAAAGTGTTGTGGCTGATTAGCCTGTTTTGACTGCATAGGCTAATCTGGGATGACACTTTACGCACATGCATTAAGCCCAGTTTTACCAGAAACTGGCTCATATGTGCTTTCTTAGTGGGAAAACCTTATGTTTACACACTTACTTGTCTTTATTGTCTCAAAGCATATGGTAGTTGGTTGAGGACAAGACTTTAAAACCTGGTCATTTCATCAAATGCCCATATGGTCAATAGCTTGCCTATTTCCATCACTTCACTTCCTAAAACCTGAGTTTATCTGTAAAAAAAAGTGATTTTTAAGACTTTTGCCAAATTTCAAGACATACATATCCTTAAGATGTTTGCTTTTCAGAATAGGCGGTTCATTTTTATGCCCCCTTCTTCGAAGAAGTGGGGGTATATTGTCTTTGGCCTGTCTGTCTGTCATTCTGTCCCAAAACTTTAACCTTGGTCATAACTTTTGCAATATTGAAGATAGAAACTTGATATTTGGCATGCATGTGTATCTCATGGACCTGCACATTTCGAGTGGTGAAAGGTCTAGGTCATCCTTCAAGGTCAAAGGTCAAATATATGGGTCAAAATCGCTCAGAAGGGGGCATAGTGTTTCTCAAACACATCACTTGTTTTTATATGTATCATAAAGTTCAGTAAAATATGTTTAGGGTGTAATACGCTGAAGCAAGCCCACACAGTTTATTTCTCACTTGTCTGGTTAAAACTTGATATTTTCTGTACCCAGGTGGTTGAAGGAAGCTCTGACAGACATTTTCAAACACCTGATGGAAGGGGACCCGAGTAAAGCCATGACCTTTGACTCATTCTTCAATGCTGCAGACGACATTCTTGGCCGCCATGTTGTCCACGTGTTTGCCACGACCTCCGCCCGGCACTTCCGTCTCTACATGAGACAGGATGCAGAGTAAGTTGTACTCTATGAGAAAAAATAATTAAATAGTTTGCGTTTTGCCTGAAGAGAGGTAGAAAATCTGAACCTTTAGCCTATAAAGCTTTGTATTGAGCACACAATTATTTAATTTTAACTTTACCGAGAAAAAAAATCAGTTGTCATTTCTTTTCTTGCTTTTATGAAAACTAAATGCAACTGGCAAAAAACTTACATTATAAAATTAAGATAATTATGCTATGAGGCTGTTTTAACTTTTATAGTGTGCTGAAATTAAGCTTTGGATAATTATACCCCCACAAACGAAGTTTAGGGGGGTTTATAGCAGTGAGCTTGTCTGTCGGTCGGTCTGTCTGTCTGTCTGTCGGTCGGTCCGTATTAAGTGTCCCCTCTCTAATTCGAGTTGTTTTCATCCGATCTTCACCAAACTTGGTCAGAAGTTGTATCTAGATGATGTCTAGGTCAAGTGCGAATATGGGTCATGCCGGGTCAAAAACTAGGTCACGGGGTCACTTAGTGCGTATTCTGTGTCAATGTGGCATGTGGGGGTATTCGTCACCTTAGTGACAAAGCTCTAGTTAAGGGGAGTTTTAATTATCAATATTAAACTATAAATCAGATAAATGGTATTGGTACTGTAATTGTGATGAAGATTTTAAAGTACCATTTTAAAAACAGATTACCATAAATTTACATGAGTAACAAGTGTTATTCAATAAAAATAATTCATACACTTTTCTTCAAATATATCCATTCCTTAACGGTGCGTTAATAGCATTTGTTTGATTTTCAGATTTTTCGACTTGCAAGAAGAGATTAAAGTTGAGACAAACATTCCGCCAAAAGACCAAGTTATTTATTACGAAGAGAGCCTACTTAGAGAAATAGTCCGTCAAACTGATCCTCTGTGTACATACCCCAAAATGAGTGACTCGGTGCCACTGGTATTGATACGTGCCACGGCTGTGCAGTCCTGTGTGATGCCAGATGAGATCAGACTCTGGTATAAGGAGACATTGTTTGGTATGTCGATTTTTTTTTTTTTTTTTTTTTTTTTTTTTTTTTTTTTTTTTTTTTTTTTTTTTTTTTTTTNTGTACATTAAATACATATTTACATGCATATAAAGGCATACAAAATAAAAAAAGCAATACATTCTGTAACCAGGAATCAATAATTGGTTCGGTAGTAAAATTATGCATTTTCTTAAAGTTGGTTTATATTATGCAAGTGAAAAACTGTGCGAGAATTATACATTCGTTTTTGTTTCACAAACAAATAAAAAAACATCAGAAAATAATGGAAACATTATACAGTACATTTGAAGGAATAATGAGCATGTATTTAAGCTTCTAATATACTTTAGCATACCTTAGAAAGCAAATTAATATAAACAATTGTATGTCGATTGTATGATACACTTTGGGTAGTTCTAAGGTTTTCATGCCGTTATTTCACTTATTTAAGCAATCGTACATTTTGTTCGCATTTTTAAGAGAGCAAGTTAATATGGTTTTAAATACCTTTATTTGTAGGAAACTCATGAAAAATTGTTTGTGTGTAAGTTGCTGTTAGAGGGAATTGAATGCAGTTTTATATGGAAAGATAGTTTATTGCAAATGGGAATTTATTTATATCATACAAATTAGGGTTGTGGAAATTGTCATTAACTCAATGTTGATGGGAGAACGTAAAACTGTCGTGTTTCAAAAAGCTCTTTTTCAACCACAAAAATGCAAACAAGATATTCTGGATTCATATAATTGCAGAGTCAGATCCATTCTTCAGTGAAGAAATAGTTCTTGAGGAGGACTTCAAAAAGGCTAAGTCCATCTGTGAATCCATCGCCCTCCTCCAGAGATACATCGAGCTGGGCTGCCTTACACAGACACTGTTTGAGAAGACAATCAACAGAACAGAGTAGGGGCGAGAGCATTTGCATTTATTTTGCTCTCCATTTGCTTTTTCCCATGCTTACAATTATTGCAATAGATACCAAGTACTTGTTCTACCCAGGAAACGGACTCAAGAGCATTTAGAAACTTGGTCTGAAAATTTGTCAAATGATGCTTTGGCCGAGTTTGAAACTAGGTCATCTGGGGTTAAAAACTAGGTGACTAGATCAAATTAAAGAAAAGGCTTGTGAACACACTAGAAATTAAAAGGTTTGGCCCTATCTTCATGAAACATGATCAGGACATGTGTATTAAGGATATCTCTGCTGAGTTAGAAAATGGTTGTGGTACATCGAAAAACATGGTCGCAAATGTATAAGGCAGTTTTCCTTATATTGCTATAATGCAACCTTGTTCACTAGAAGTCACATTTTAAGTCCAATCTTCTTGTTTCTTCTTTCTGTATGGTCCAATCATCATAAAAATTGCTCCGAACATTTCTTAGTCCAATCTTTATCAACAGAACATTTGTTAAAAAAACATTAAAGCTGAGTTTGAAAATGGTTCTGGTCCGTTTAAAAACATGTCTTAACAAAAGTGCCATGTAGGATTGTGTTTGTATTATTTTCACTGTACAAAAAAATACATTCCAGTTTGTATTTTATTTGTAAAGCTTTGTGATTTGTTTTTTAACTTTTGTTTTAATGATGTTTTAATTTATTTTACTGAATCTTCACACACAAAAAAATGTTTCAAACACATCAGCAAACATTCAAAAACCTTAGGTCAAGAAAAACTTTGTACTCTGTGAATGGTGTTAAACAGAATTAATCTTAAATAGGCATGCTTCAAATTCTCATAGCATATCGTCAGTTATTATCTATTTTACTCTGAGACCATGTACAAATATCTAAGTAGTAGACATTTCACATTTCCAAGCAGAACTAACACAATCCTTTTTTGGTAGGCGGTGGAAAGGAATCCTCGTCGGTCGACTAAAGGTCGAGGTTGAGTTGACCAGGAACCGCATCAAGGACCTCGTGCACATACACGCTGCCATCACACGTGGTGGCGTACAGCCGGGCTTCCAGCCTGCAGAAGGAGTCTCCATTGAAAATGTGAGAAGGCCATGTATACAGGACAGGGGGGGGGGTCTAACCATTTTGTGAATTTTTACACTCAGATTATCGAGCAGATGTTATTTTCGATGCTGGATTTTATAAACTTACACACTAGAATTTGTTGTAAGAAAGGTTAGAAAGGAACTGTAAGTTATTGGTCAAAAGGTTCAGCTTTTCAGTTGAGAGAACAATGTAAAATATGTAAATCTATATACCGGTAAGCACATATTACACATTGACAAATGAAGCTTTTAAGCATATGAAAAATATATTTAAAATCATGAGCTGTTAGTTGGGGGACTTGCGACTTTTCATTGAAAATTGATCACTATGGTTACAGCTTAAAGTAAAGATCAACAGCTGCAGCAGCCAGATCACCAACATTGAGTTGCAGGCCCAGGACCATGTGACAAGACCCTTCACAGACGGTTGTGTTGAATTTAATAAATGGTGAGTAAAATTGGAATTTTGTATACGCCCATCCCTTGATGTAAAGTATTATTGGATTCATGGGCAGTCGGACAGGAAGCTTTACACTCTTACAGTTTTAATTCAATCTTTACCAAGTTTTCTAGAAATGTTTTTTGACAAAACATGGAGGCCAAGTTATACAATCAGCTTATTCCCACCAGGAACTTCATAGTTTTTTCCCATTATTTTTACATAAATTGCTAAATTTTCTGTTCCCGCTGTCTAAGTCATAGAGTTTTCATTGAATATTTTCTAAAATTTTCGTAAATGTTTGTTGACATAAAATGGAGGCCAAGTTCGATAACCAGCCAAATCGACTCAGGCTTTTCTTAGTTATTGCCTTACGTTTATGCAAAAAAATGCAAAATTTGCCATTGAAGATTTTGTAGCTAATTCACTTTTCTCCCACTCTTCACCAAACTTTCAAGAAATCGGGTCCACTTTATTAAAGGTTTCTGTAGCATTGAATTTGTGGATATGGTGTCCGCCTAACCACCGGTCATGGGTTCAATCCCCACTGTGGGAGCGTTCTTCGGATCTTCTCAAAAGACACCAAGTACTGGTTCTACCCAGGAAAAGGACTCAATGAAATTGAGTTAAAATAAATAGGTTTAAACTAAACTAAAATATTTAAAGATCTGTGTTTTACGTGCAAGACTGTTCATGTGGTCTTCTGTTTCAGTCAAATAAAGATTGCACGTTTCCTGCAACAGGCCAAACTAAAGAAACAGGCTTTTGAGATGCTCAGACGACAACGCCGACAACCGCTGCCATATCATGAAGCACAGCTGCACAAGTTTGATAGGTTACCTTTATATTAATTAATTCACCTAGTGATCTTTAGATCTCCCCCAAAGACACCAAGTACTGGTTTTACCCAGGAAACAGGCTCAATAGCATTTCAATAAGCCTTTGGCTTTCGATGCAATTGAGTTAATATATATAGGTTTAAACTAAATTTAAATTCATTATTTTTTTGTTATCATGAACTCTTTTTCAAAAGATTTCTACCACCTTATTGTTTACTTGTCTATGAAGTAATATGATTCATAAATTTTCAACAAAAAACTAATGTATTTTAATGGAGAATAACAAACATAAGGAGGTGACTTAGATCTAGTGTCAGGGGTGTTCTTATGATAATGTAATAAAACACATTTTTATAAATAATGAATAAGACTATTATTTATATAATTAAGCCTCTGGTTTAACCCGAAGTGACCATAATCAAGCTAACATAAATATTTTAAATATAACATTCAAAAAGCCATTTATTCAAGGTTCAAACGTTAAACCCAGTTGACCTTAACATGTAAAGGACATCAGTATCAGAATATAAATCTGATTTTACCTTTTAATTTGAGGGTTTTCAATAAACACTGACTAATATCCACTCACAGACAGCAGTTGGTGACCCTGTTCAGGAAGTCCTTGACCCTGTGGAGTGACCACTGCAAGGTCAAGGTCATGGAGATTCACGGACATTTCCTTGAATGGCACAGGTAACCAAATATGGGTACTCTCGTATGGTTAGATTTCTTAATGTTTAAACCGTTTTAAGCACTATCATGTAATGTGTTTAAAATCATCTTAATAACTTTAAAATAAAATTACAGATTTTTAAAGTATTTATTTTGTAAATGTATCTCTGTATGAATTTAATATACCAGTAGACGGGCATAGATCCATGTTGTGTTTGTCAAAGATTGTTTGTCCGAGGATTTCAAGTCAAATGATTGCACTTAACAATCACCTGCTTTTTTTGCCTCTGAAATATAACTCATCCTTTTATTGGCACTCAGTCAGTAGTTTGTCTGTTAACTCTTTCTTCAAACAACTTCTCCTCCTGAACCACTAGGCAAATTTTAATGAAACTTCACACGAATGATTCTTGAGTGTTCAAATCCCTAGGTATATCTTGTTTTTTTTTTTAATATGTGTATAGTGAAAACTCAAATGTGTGTCATACAGTGTAAAAAACAAAAAACAAGACAAAAACCTCACTTATTACACAAACATCACGAAATCTGCATATAGCATATTATCCTACATATCTCAGTTTAGCAACCTACGACCTTTAGGCCCTATTGTTATTTTTAATTCACTCGGTTGCACCATAATTTTGGAGAAAAAACTTATCAGGCAACTGATCATTATGTTGTGGCCTTATATGGATTACTAGTATTTTTATCTTAAAATTATTCTGATATTGACTATTTATATCTGGATTATTTATCTTCTGATAATGTTGTTCGTAATTTTCAGTTTGTTTGCAAAGTTGCAAGAAAAAATAGAAACACTCCAGAAAGAATTAAGAGCTACACATTCTGCAATCAAAAAATACACACGACAGTTTCAGGTACTGTAAACTATTTATTATATTCATCTAAATAATTGGAAAATACAGTTATAATGAGTGTTTTGAATTTTGATTTAATCAGAGCATGATTTACCTGGCAGTAAATACCAGGTAGACACGATGCAGATAAAGTTGATACAAAGAACAATAACAGAAGGTTAATATTCACATGTACTTAACTATATTGTTGTGGTAGGAATAAGGAATACGTTCTGGGAGTCAAACTAAAGCAATAGTAATTTTGTAGTAAACAAAAAAGTTAATTCGAGTTAGTTTTCATTAAAGCCTTTCCTGCTCAGTAGCAAAGTGAAAATGGCTATACGCATTCTGCATAAAACCAGAACAGCCTGTAAGTAACTGGCAGTCTGTTCATGCTTTAAGCTTTTTGCTGCTTATCTGTACCTGAGGATTGGAAATGAAGCCTTTAAAACTTGATTCTAGTAAGAAAGGTCTGATTAATTTAATTTGATTACAAACGTGTCAAAGTGCTTATCTGAGTGGTATAGAGGGTTAATTATTTACTCAGAACTAATCAGAATTGTTTGTTATTTTGAGACATTACTGCATGCGCTTACTGTTAGCCACACATTTCACAGGTTAATCGAGACCTGCTTTCAATGCAGAGCTCTACCAGCGGGACCAGTCTTGTCTTGATGGACCAGGAAAACACGCTGTTGCCGTCTGTTACCAATGCAGACACACCATCACCGCGGCACAATGGAGTGTCAAGCGGGCCGTTTGTGGCAGTGAGCAAGCGGAGAGAACTCGCAACCAATCTCGTCAACCAGTAAGGCCCCTGCATGGTGAATGGTGTTGTTTATGCCAAGTTTATTTCCAGTATGTTGTTCTTTAATTATTTCCAAGCATGCCCATATTTATTCAGGTATCTCTGACTACCTGATTTCCTCTGCTGTTCATCTTAAGATTCATGCTACTTATGAGCCACATGTATGTGTCAGGGATGGAAGTAAATGTTAAAATATTTCAGTTGTTATCCCCCGCCATAGGCGGAGGGATATTGTCTTGGCGTTGTCCGTCCGTCCATCTTTCCGTCCGTCCTTCCGGCACTTTTGTGTCTTGAGCCATATCTTGGAAGTGCTTTGGCGGATTTCATTGAAACTTGGTATGAGTATATATATATACACCATCTGTTAATAACGGAGTTATGGCCCTTTGTATCTTGAAAAAATGCTTTTTAATATAAGCTTAGAGCTTTATCTCCATTAACACATGAGCCAGAGCCATGAAACATGTCATATTCGTTCTCAATCATCTGGGGGTGCTTTGTGTGAGTGTATATATAGATAAGCGAAAACCCATCACAGGTACAAATGAGTTAAACAAAAAAATTGACAAAAGGCACAACCCTTCACTTATACCTTTTCTTATAGTTCTACACCCATCCATAAACAAAATTAATTTGGCAGGGGGTATCATTTCAACGAATTTGCTTGTTTTTTTCTGGATTCATGTATAGATGTACAATTTAGAATTATGTTTAATTAAGTAATTGTTTCAATATAATTTTTTATACAAAAAAATACACATTTGTTTACAATTAAATGATTTTTTTTCTTCATATTTGTTGCCATAATTAATATCCTGCCATAACCCAAATTTGACGACACATGATTTTATCCTTACAGTTCCTATTTCCTTTATGTGTTTACCTAACATCATTTTCATGCTCTCTGCATCTACTTACCTACATATTGCGAATTGCGTGTCAGTTATTCCGTCCGTATGAGTTAACCCAAAATGACACATTATGTCTAACATCAATATTACTAGCTATAAAGCTTTGATACCTGCATGGATGATGTCTTAGAATACTATCAACACACCCGCATCACCCTTCTTTATTATTTATTTTTTTACCTTACTTTGGACTTAGACAGTCAAAATTCTGGTGTACCCAAATAATGGTTCGCTTCACATCAATGCTAGTTTCTAAGCTTTGATACTTCAATTCTTACTCAGCACACACACATCACCTGAGCTCATTTTGACATTGTGACCTGCGTTTGGACTTAGACATATTTAAATCAGCCAATGAAAAAAATTTGGCAAGGCTTCCACCGGCTTCCATATGTGTTTGTTGCACGCATCATCTTGTCTTCTTCCTGATATTTAAGTTTCTTTAGCTTGTTGCTATTATGTTCATAGATTTATTATTGTCTAATTAAAAGTTCATACCAGTTGTTTTCTTATGCTGAAACAGACAGACTTGAAGAAGTAAATGTATATAACATAAAATGTATAGATGCATCACTGGAAAAGTTGAAATGGAAATATCTATTAAATGTAAGTCATTTGTGTAAAGGGGTTTACCTTGTGACAGAGAGATCATCAGTTGTTCACTTTTTCATTGTGGCGTGTTCAAATAGTCTCCCAGGGACTTGTTCACAGATTGTGGCATGGTTGAAATTTGAAATTTAATGCTTTTAATTTATGAATGTAAACATTGGAACTAAATAGCTCTTGTATAAAACAAGACATTAATTTAAAAAGAACAGAAAAAAGTAATCCACACCGGGGCTCGAACCACTGACCATTGGTGCAATTCTCGTAATGTCACAAAATATAACGATAACAACAGAACTCTCCAAATAATTCAATCATTTCGCTATTAAACGCTTTATAAATTTAAGGTTTTTAAATTATCAAAAGATTCATATAATGGATATTTAAGAGCATGGTAAATGTTCAGTATAACTGTTTGCTTGCATATATCATAACTACAACGAAAATTTGAAAGTCTGAACCTTTTTTTTCAATTTTGTCAATTTACCAAAAGGTCCTTTTAAAAAGACAAAAAGTACTTGATAATACCATGAAATAGACTCAAAATGGACTCAATTAGCCTTTTTGTTTTTGACGCTTATGAGTTTAAATAAATGGTTTTAAACTGAAAAAAGATCTGAATATACATTGATTTTAAATTGCATGCTAAATTTTTCAGACTTTCAAAGTGATGATTGAACATGAAACTGTTGTATTTGAATACCAGTTCTTTATCAGATGCACTAGATTCGCATTCAGAAATGAAAATATCTGTATGATTACTCTTTCAGACTTGAAGAAGTACAGAGTGGGCAGACGGCTATGAAGAGAATGATAAGTGAGACAGACGACATTCAGATCCAGAGCATGAGGCTCATGTCACTTGACGATATGACATTGATGGAGATACCGTCGCTTAGCAACATAGAAAAATGAGAATTACTTTGCTTAGCAACATAGAAACATGAGACTCATGTCACTTGAAGATATGATCTTGATGGAGATATCATTGCTTAGCAACATAGAAAACGGGGCCACATGAGGAATGGCAGGAAATTGTATCTAATTGAACTGAATAAAGTGTATTAACCTCAAAGTTAAGAAAAATCTTTGTATGCTTTTTGTTAATTTGTATTTTCTTACATTATGACCAAACATAAAGAGGTATTGAAATGTTTAAACCTTGCATATATTTAATAATTATATATCGCAATTTATATTTACACACCGTTAGACATGGCAATAATATTATCTCTGTGATTATATAATTTTATGTCAGTTTTTCAGTTTTGTTTTAAAAAATGCATAAAATATATTTTGCAACTATTTTACTAATAATAATAATCGTTTTCATGAAAAAAACAACCTTGGAGACCAATATAATGTTTCATTTGTGTTGTTAACAATTGTTAATTTTTGTTAATCAAATTCATTTCATGTATATCATGTAAAAGTACATTCTGTCCTTTTTTAGCATTAATTGTCAATACAACTTCTACTTTAATCTTAGTTTGATAAACATAAAGTGTCATATTTGAAAGGAGAATTGAAACTGTTGTTGTTTGCTCACAAATAATTCAGACGGTGATGGCATTCAGGATGACTGGCTTGTTTTTCTATTTAATTTTTGGAGAGGCAGATTTTCATGAAACTTTATGCAATTCATGAACATTGTTCCTCGTATATGACATAATATTTTCTTCTGAAATGTTCAAACATGTAGACTGGCAGCCATCTTGGAATTTATTTGTCCATCTCTCTCCACATGATGGGGAATAGAATAGTTTGTTACTTTTTCTCAATAAATTTAAAATGGCTGAATTAATGGCGGTCTTCTTTTTTAGTTTACAGGATAAACCATTAGGTGGCATTAATCACCTTCAGCATTTGCTCTTGTACCAAATTAAATGGACAATTACAAGTTACTGACTTACTTGGTTCTGGTTGTTATTTTTGTTCACTAAATGTTTTTTGTTATGTTTTAAATTAAGAATGTATATGTAACACATTATTATAATTAGTTGTTGAATGAAATGATTAAACCTACATCATACAAATGTGCGTATGAAATTGAACCATTCCTCATATTGTATTTAATTTGGTACATTGTTTTTGTATTCAGAGACCTTTATAATTACATGTAGTAATGTAATAACAATGTCTGAGATGTGTAAACTATGTACATCAAGTATTTAAGTTTAAAATAAAAATACCACACATTGTAGAAGGGAGTTAATTGTTGGTTACTCCTTACCTTAACTGAGTTAATATTTTAGAAGCATTTCACTTACAATTCTTCATTACATTTACACAAAAGTGCAGGAATGATCCCAATCGCAAAATTCTAACTATCTGCAAAAACCTTTATAACTGACCCTGCAATGATAAATGTTTCTATCTGTTTAAGCAAACACTCAGTATTCTAACATAATTTATGCAAATAGTCAGTAAATAAAAACATTTAATTCAAAGTTTGCTTGCATTTTATTTAACAGAGAAAACTCAGAAGAAAAAATTGATTTCAGAGAACTGAAATACTTGGTTCTTATGTGAACCAAATAACATGTTTACGGTATGGAACAATTTTAAATTGAATGAGTTTGCTATGTCTGTTACACTATTTTTGTTGTTGCTATACATTTTTCTTTTCGTACTTATACATTTTTTCTTGTTACAAATTGATAACAATAAATATCTATACAGATGAATGTGTTGCCTTTGTGTGTAACCAAGTGAAACTGCACAATTTCACACCCATGTATACAACATGCACTATTAAGATATGACTCAACGCAATTAATTGTGGTTTTACTGAAAGATATTCACTGAACATTGGTGAATTCTTGTTCTGGGAAGGAAAATCAGACTTACCTGCGCCAGGTCGCCTATGTGAGATAAATCTTTGAAGTAACCACATCACTAACTGACAAAGTTGTGCCACTTTATTTCAAAGTAAATGAGCCTAGGTTGCCAAAGTGTTTTAACCTAAATTGCTAAATTACATTAACTACTTATGCTTCTCGAGGACCATGGTTCGAATCAAGTTAAAGGAACATATTTTATTCATATTTTAGACATATTATTTTCTAGATATTATAATTATTGCAGAATGTTCCAAATATTTGTCATACATTAAATTACTTTCTTCTCAAAAAATACAATCTGTAAAAATAACCCATAAAACAAAAAAATGATTTTGTTATCTTTGAATGCACGTTTACTTTACATCAACCTCTCAGAATGTGTGCGGTGTAGCCTATGTCGATGTTCTTCGGCGCAAGATTTTACACCTAATTCAAAATGGCTGCGCCCTTGGGTTCATGTCGCCACCTGGTTAAATTTGGTTTTCGGACAAAATCATGGGTATGTCATTTTAATTTAACTAGATATTATGGCGTCTTTGCAAGTTGTGTTCCATATAGAAACACTATGCAATTGAAATAAAGCATTAACTAATCGCAGTTTACTAAACAACTAACATTTTGTCCATAGTAAGAGTTACGTTACTTATGAAGTTATGTAATCTGTTAAATAAAAAAGAAAGAAATCGTTCGTAAATCGGTATTGTCCATTGTAATGTGTGTTCCAGAATGTTGCCTGCTCTTCAAGGCAGCTGCATCTCCAGGAATACCAGAGCAAATCTCTCATGAGGGGCCATGATATTGAGGTGCAACACTTCGAAGTGGTGGACAATCACTGGGATGCCAAAACGGTCCCATCCAGATTAAGTAGGCGAATAAATACATATTTATTTCGTTGAAATGTTTAATGCAGAATGCTCGAAAGCCAAGAGCCTTTGGAACAGTTTGATGAGTGTCATTGAAGCCTTAGTCCCCACAGTTCGTTGCATTGTATATATTTATAGCAACTTGATTTCTTTTGTTTACCAATCAGTCCCAGGCTAGGTAGTCCAACTTGTTGACGCTCTCAAATATTAAGCTACTTTTTATATGGGTAATATTTGGAGCGTACAACGGGCGAACGATTCAAAATGTGGTGGAAAGTTTTCCTTCTTTGTCTATATTGATGCGCAAGGAATTTGGTGCGCAACCATCAAGCCCCGATATCAGACAGTTAATATCAACGGATTGCAATAATATTTTCAAACCTGTGTAGATAATTCATTTCTCGATAATGTTCCGTAAGAATTATGTAATGAATCTTTCAATTTTGCACGCCTCACCAATTTAAATCAACACACTACTCACATTTTCCATTCGACTCGGTGTGTCCGCTGTAAATTTTAATCAATAACGCAGCCTATTACAACGTAATGCCTTCTTCTGATTGGTTGATATTTAAATATTTCATAACATGGCGAGAGGTCAGTGATTGTATTGCGATTTAAGCAGAAGTTTAACTGAAACAAATTATGCCTTTTAACTTCAATTCCAAGATATTTGAGGTAAAAATGGATTTCTGGACTAGAACTGTATGAGTTGGTAATGTTATTTTGCAATTTTAAGCATATTGATGAAAATTTAAACTTTCTGATATCCACCACAAATTGAATCGTTTGCCGATAAGACGTTCCAAAGAATTTAGCCCGTATAAAAAGTATCTCTAAATTCTTGGCAACGTCTTATTAATAAGACTACAGGCTAGGTAGCCTGATAAAAATTGAAATGTTTCTTTTCCAGGGTTTTTATGCCCCCGGTAGGGTGCCATATAGCAGTTGAACTGTCAGTCCGTCTGTCCGTCCGTCCTTCTGTGTGTCCGTCCGAAAACTTTAACGTTGGTCATAACTTTTGCAATATTGAAGATAGCAACTTGATATTTGCTATGCATGTGTATCTCATGAAGCTGCACATTTTGAGTGGTAAAAGTTCAAGGTCAAGGTCATCCTTCAAGGTCAAAGGTCAGAAAACAAAATCAAGGGAAGTAATTAGCTTTAAAAAGGGAGATAATTTCTAAACCTGCCCAAAGATATATTGAAACTTTATATATGAAACCATACAACTGAAGCATAATCAAAATGACATTGTATGGTCAAGCCAAGCACACAATGATACTTTTGTGCATACAAGTATCTTAGGTACTTAAAGGTTACCTGTGAATCTACAGTGGCTTATAATTATTTGCTACTAAAAATAGAGATTTGTTAAAGAACAATTATTTTCAAGGGAAGTAATTCATATAATTATAAATCTCAGATAATATATTTCCTACCAAGAATTCAAGTTCTTTTCACAGTTACTGTACAGATTTTGTATTTTGTTTATTTATAACTTAAATGATTGATTTGTCAACTTTTTTTTTTTAATTTCACATGTATATAACTATCATTTCTTTCCTGTATCAATTTGTGAATGGTAGGTTTCAATACTTACCCGTGGACTTATGTCCATAGATACATGATGAACTGTGGCTATGATCTCTTTGATTAAACCACAGGCCTTGGTAGTCAGCGATGTCTGCCTTGGTCATTTCTGACTGTCCCCCCCCGTTACTTTTGCAATATAGAAGATAGCAACTTGATGTTTGGCATGCATGTGTATCTCATGGAGCTGCACATTTTGAGTGCTGAAAGGTCAAGGTCATCCTTCAAGGTCAAAAAACAAAATACAAGGGAAGTAATAAGCTTTAAAGGGAGATAATTTTATAAACCTGCCAAATGATAAATAGCAATTGTATTTCAAAGCGGCGCAGTAGGGGGCATTGTGTTTCTGATGAACACATCTCTTGTTTATCCTTCTTTGAGACCCTCTTTACAGTAGCCCTTTCCCCTTGACATATTTTTCCCCTCTGACAGAAATTTTCCTCTGTAACGCAAAGGCCGACTTCCTGAGGCCGCCACCAAGTGCTGTGTTCGCGACCTCAAAAACAGGATGTGCCATCCGAAGCTCTCTGAAGGCTAACTTTTTCATTAGGTACCATATAATTATTAATTTTCCTCAGGCTGCCTGCCTTTTGATTGGAGAACTAAAAAAAATAATCAAGTCGCTTTGGATATTTACAACACGATGAACAGGGGACCGATGCCTTCAACGATTACTCCCAGCTTCAATGAAGTGCTTCAATGAAGCTGTAACCCTTCACCAAGCCCTCGATGAGGCTACCAGCTTCCGCCTCGGTGAAGCTACCGGCTTCCGCCTCTGTGAAGCTACCCGCTTCCGCCTCAGTGAATCTACTGGCTTCCGCCTCGGTGAAGCTACCGGCTTTTGCCTCCGTGAAGCTACTGACTTCTGCCGCGATGAAGCTACCGGCTTTGGCTTCGTGAGGCTACTGGCTTCTGCCTCCGTGTAGCTTCCGGCTTTTGCCTCCGTGAAGCTACTGACTTCCGCCTCCGTGAAGCTACTGTTGAACGACTTCCAACGTCTTACAGCTTCAATGAATCCCTAGCTCTTCGTCACCCCAAGGCCTTAGGTGTAGCTTCCGCCACTGACGTCTGTAGACTCCTACCCTCTGACGTTTCCGAATTCCCTCCGCACTCTACAGAGATTACCGATCAGCATTTCACCTTCACTGCCTCAGAAACAAGCCAAATATATATGTAGGATTTTATAAAAACATTCCTCAAAAATTAAATGTTCTTAGTATGCTTAATAAATTACTTCTAACCAGCCACTGAACTTACTATGTGCATTACAAGCTACAATTTCATATTGTTTACGTGAAAATGTTAAACTAAGGGAGGTAATCATACCGTAACAGTGAAGAAACGCAAAGCATCTATTTAGACCACGAATCCTTTCGTCATACCTTTAAAAATGAAATCTTAAAAAATATAATAATTTTTTAAAAGTCCCAATTAGGACAAATAAATGCTTTTTTTAACAAATAGAATGGGGCCTAAAACCAGCCTTGACCTTGAACGAAAATAGTTCAAAGATGTTTGTTGAAAAAAAAATGAGCAACAGATTAGGATTTGGCAGAAATCAGTATTTAAACTTATTGAGTACCGACTGTTAAATAGTTTGTTCTTGAAGTAATGTCAACCTATTAAAAAATGGTTGATTGGTTGAAGTTAGTAAAATTGAAACAACAAATCAATTTCATTATATAAGTTTACCTGATCCAGTGTAGAAAAAAATTATTGCATAATTATATTTTCTGTTGCCTTGATTTTTTTCAAACGGTAAAATATGTTAAATTTATTATTTAAGACTTTCCGTATTTTCCCCCAAAATCAGTCGTTTTGCACGATTTTTTTCCCCTCAAAAAAGGCCATGCCCTTTCCCCAAAATCAGATAAAAAACCCTGTATTCTATAATTGGCCTTTGGTAGGTTTGGAAGGGACATTGGAAATTCGCTTGGTGGCAGCCTCAGAAAGTCATGCAAATGCAAATATAAGTTACTATTAGTATCATTTGTCTAGTAAATGATGATTGAAGTTTGTGAATTTCTGAACCTTGTTCTGCGTTACAGTGTATCTCATATTTGATAATTGATCATAAATGCATCATAGTCCTATGTATTCAATGCCCACTCAGTGTTTTTTTTTTGGATGAAATATTCGGCTTTATTCGGCCCCATTCCCCTCCAGAAAGAGTATATATTTTTCCCCTATTTTGTAAAAANTGTTAAAACTTGATTTTGTACTGTTACTTGCTAAGCATTGAAATTTCCCCTTTTTCCCCTTATACGCGCGAATTTCTCCGCCTCAGGGGACCTGACCCCTTTCCCCCAAAACTGAAAAAAAACACTGCCACTTGTTAAATTCAGATGCTGCGGAGTATGTGATCAAGGCTCAGATCTTGGCAGGTGGCAGGGGAAAGGGGACGTTCTCCAATGGATTCAAGGGTGGAGTCCAGCTCACAAAGGAGTAAGCAAACTAACATAACACTTACTAATGATAAGCTATCTTGGAAATGGAATAAAATATAATTGTTATTAATTTATGTTCATTATGTATTTATTTAAATTATGTATTTGTTGAACTTTCTTAATTAATGTTCTTGATATAAAGAAATGTGTCATATGTTTGTCAAAAGATATCGCCATTAGCTAATTTGCTAAAAAATATTTACTTATATCGAGTATTGTAAATTTCATGTAAATGAATATTTGTTTTATGTTTTGTAACTTAAACAAGGTTCCATAATGTGAAAATATCAAAATTTCTCCATTTATTAAATCTATATTAATATTAAATTTGTTTTACTTTAACATTATTTTTCCACCCAAAATCGTACTTATCCTTGGAAAATCAAAGTAATTGTCTGACTGTCAAATTGCCCACGACAAGCATGAGGTTTTCCCACCCTGTTGTTTTTAGCTCACCTGAGCACAACGTGCTCATGGTGAGCTATTGTGATCGCCTTTTGTCCATCGTGCGTCGTCGGTCGTGCGGCGTCAACATTTACCTTGTTAACACTCTAGAGGCCACATTTATTGTCCAATCTTCATGAAACTTACTCAGAACATGTGTCCCAATAATATCTTGGACGAGTTCGAAAATGGTTCCGGTTGGTTGAAAAACATGGCCGCCAGGGGGCGTGGCAGTTTTCCTTATATGGCTATAGTAAAACCTTGTTAACACTGTAGAAGTCCCATTTTTAGTCCAATCTTCATGAAACTTGGTCAAAACATGTGTCCCAATAATATCTTGGACGAGTTCGAAAATGGTTCCAGTTGAATGAAAAACATGGCCGCCATGGGGCGGGGCAGTTTTCCTTATATGGCTTTACTGTATAGTAAAACCTTGTTAACACTCTAGAAGTCACATTTATTATCCAATCTTTATGAAACTTGATCAGAACATTTGTTCTAACAATAGCTCGGGTGAGTTTGAAAATGGTTATGGTTTGTTGAAAAACATGGCCGCCAGGGGGGGGTGGGGGGCAGTTGTCCTTATATGGTTATAGTGAAAACTTGTTGACACTATATTAGCCACATTTATTGGCCAATCTTCATGAAACTTGGTCAGAACATTTGTCCCAATGAAAGTTTGGCAGAGATTGAAACTGGGTCATATGAGCTCAAAAACTAGGTCACAAGGTCAAATATAAAAAAAAAACATGTTAAGTCACTTTTTTGGTCCAAAATAATCTTCATGAATCTGCTTGCATTTTTTCAGAATAGTCTAGTTCCTTTAGCTTTCAGGTGAGCGCCTTAGGGCCTGATGGCCCTCTTGTTTATTCTTACATACCTATAGGTTTTACATTTACTTCTTTCCCTTTAGATGGCTTATCTCCCTTTGGATGGCTCATCGGGACATTAATCACACCTGTACCTACCCCGTTTATTCTGTTTGTATTTAACCAGCCCACAGCAGGTGCCCAAGCTGGTTGAGAAGATGGTTGGAGAGCGACTGGTCACCAAACAGACGCCGGCCAATGGTGTGCTGGTGAAGAAGGTGATGGTTGCTGAGGCCCTGGACATTGCCAGGGAGACCTACTTAGCCATCTTGATGGACCGGGCGTACAACGGCCCCGTCATTGTGGGCAGCAGCCAGGGTGGCATGGACATCGAAGAAGTGGCAGAGAAAAATCCTGATGCCATCTTCAAGGTGTGCTCGTTATACCCCTGAAGGAATCAATCACATTTACTGTCTTATCACTTTGTTCTGCTTCTTGTGTGGAGCATAACTCTTAAAGTGTTGAAGGAATTCAAATGACTCTTCATGTAATTTATGGAGTGCTTTAAGACTTTAGTTTATTCTGTACTTCCTCGCAAAAGCTCAAGTGTTATGAATTCATCATGTACATAGTAAACAAACCAAATAACGCTATGAGGAAACATAATTTAATGAAGTGAATTAAATACAACATACACCATTTCTACGGTGACCTGATATTCTATGCCACAGGAGCCGGTGGACATCATGGAAGGACTGAGTCCCGAGACTGCCAGATCGGTGGCCATGAAGCTGGGGTTCCAGGGACCACGCTTGGAAAAGGTAAAATATAACCATCTTAATCTTTCGACACTTTCCGCTTTTATGGAATTTTTTGTTTATAGGAAGTCTCTTCTAAACGAAAATCCAGTCTAGGCAGAAAGTGTAGTCCCTGATTAGGCTTTGCAGACTTCTTAAAAAAAGGAAACCAAGCGGCAATATTACTAGAAATATCATTTTAAAAAAATGATAAGTTGTTACTGATTAAATTTGTTAAGAACCTCCATAACCATGGAGCAATAACGATGAACACAAATAATTTAGAAAAACAAATACAAAATATAAAATGATCTCAGTTTCACAAACAATTTTAAGTGGTCTCTGTAATATGAATAGTGTTTATTGTGTAGGCCGCTGACCAGGTGATGAAGCTATACCAGATGTTTATTGACGTGGATGCTACACAGATTGAGATCAACCCCTTCGCTGAAACACCCTGTGGACGAGGTAACAACTGATGCTGTTTTTTTGCCAAGCAATGTACATACCTACAATGTATGGTGTCTTAAAGTTAATCAAATTTTGATTGTTCTAAATTTACTTACTGCATAAAGCAGAAGTTCATTTAAAAAATGTGGCGTGTTCTGACAAAACTGGGCAAAATGCTTGTGCGTAAATTGTCATCCCAGATTAGCCTGTGCAGTCCGCACAGGCTAATCAGGGACGACAATTTCTGCTTTTATGGAATTTTTGGTTTAAATGATGTCTCTTCTTAGCGGAAATCTAGTTTAGGCGGAAAGTGTCGTCCCGGATTAGCCTGTGCGGACTGCACAGGCTAATCTGGGATGACACTTAACGCACAAGCAATTTGCCCAGTTTTGTCAAAACACGCCACAAATATGCAAAAGATGTGATGAAAAGAAATCTGAAGACAAAGTCCCAATATCAAGAACAGTCCTAATTATTTTGCTCAACTCAAAAGATGAGATTTGTGTATCCACTCAGCTGATAATCAAGAATGTCGGTCAGCGCACAAACAATATCAAATCTCAGCTGTAAGAATATGCACATACAGTTATAATTCCTCAACCTCAGGTTTGAGTCTGACGCAAAACTCAAAAAAAGCTTTTATGAACACCATATTGAGCATGATGGTCAAACTCATCTCAAAAATTGAGGAAAAAAACTTAAAGTTGAGTCAGAATATTGACTAATGTATGTTCATGATACTAAGCCAAAGTCTGTATTTAATATCTCTTGTTTCAGTTGTGTGCTTCGATGCAAAGATTAACTTTGATGACAACGCGGCCTACCGCCAGAAGGAGATATTCGCGATGGACGACCTTTCTGAACTTGACCCCAGAGAGAAGGAGGCTGAGGAACATCACCTCAACTACGTTGGCCTGGAGGGCAACATCGGCTGTCTGGGTTAGGCCTCGACCATATTAAACAAAACCCCTGGGCTAAGTTTATGTAAACAGTCATTGAAATGAGCAGTTTGATCAATCATGCACAAATTCTTAGTTTTGACCAAGAAAATGTTATACAACCACCTTTATGATATTTACAATCTGAGGTAGACATGTTTAACATTTACCAGGGCAGGACTTTCTGGCTAATACAGAACATTCCTTTTAGCCCATGACATTCCTTTAATCCCATGACATTCCCATGACATTCCTTTAATCCCATGCCGTTCCTTTAATCCCATGATAGTCCTTTAATCCCATGACATTACATTAATTCCATGCCATTCCTTTAATCCAATGACATTCCTTTCATCCCATGACATTCCTTTAATCCCATTACATTCCTTTCATTCCATGCAATTCCTTTAATCCCATGACATTCCTTTCATCCCATGACTTTCCTTTTATCCCATGACATTCTTTAAATCCCATGACATTCCTTTAATCCCATGACATTCCATGCAATTCCTTTAATCCCATGACATTCCTTTAATCCCATGACATTCCTTGAATCCCATGACATTCCTTTCATCCCATGACATTCCTTAAATCCCATGACATTCCTTTCATCCCATGACATTCCTTTAATCCAATGACATTCCTTTAATATCATGCCATTCCTTTAATCCCATGACATTCCTTAAACCCATGACATTCCTTCCATTCCATGTAATTCCTTTAATCCCATGACATTCCTTTAATCCCATGACATCACTTTAATCCCATGACATTCCTTTCATCCCATGACATTCCTTTCATCCCATGACATTCCTTTCATCCCATGACATTCCTTTAATCCCATGACATTCCTTTCATTCCATGACATTCCTTTAATCCCATGGCATTCCTTTCATCCAATGACATTCCTTTCATCCCATGACATTGCTTTCATCCCATGACATTCTTTCTAAACCATGACACTCCTTTATTCCATAGCATTCTTAAATCCCATAAAACCCATAACATTCCTTAGATCCATACATGCTTAAAATTCCTAAATTCTTAACTTAAATGTTTAAAATTCATTAAATCCCATCATATTTCTTAAATCCATAACATTCCTTAAATCCATAAAATTCTTTAAATCCATATCCCAAATTCCTGATAGCTGTATCATGCTGTATTGTTCCATAAAATTCCTTCACCAATAACCACTCCTTAAATCCATAAAAAAAATCCATATCCAAAATTCCTGATAGCTGTTTCATGCCGTATGGTTCCATAAAATTCCTTCACCAATGACCACTCCTTAAATCCATAAAATTCTTTAAATCCATATCCAAAATTCCTGATAGCTGTATCATGCCATATTGTTTCATAAAATTCCTTCACCAATAACCACTCCTTAAATCCATAAAATGCTTTAAATCCATATCCAAAATTCCTGATAGCTGTATCATGCCATATGGTTCCATAAAATTCCTTCACCAATAACCACTCCTTAAATCCATAAAATTCTTTAAATCCATATCCAAAATTCCTGATAGCTGTATCATGCCGTATTGTTCCATAAAATTCCTTCACCAATAACCACTCTTAAAATCCTTAGCATTTCCTTTTTTTACTTGACCACATGTTTGTGCTACAACACCTCTCCTTTCCTCTGTTCTGCAGTGAATGGCGCAGGCCTCGCCATGGCAACCATGGACATCATCAAGCTCTACGGGGGAACGCCGGCAAACTTCCTGGACGTGGGGGGAGGGGTCACGGAGAAACAAGTCTACGAAGCATTCCACATCCTCACTGCAGACGCTCACGTAGGCGGGATAGGCTTGTTTTTTCAAATTCAAAGGACACTCCGCTTTAGCTGGCTTAATGTCTCTGACCATTCCTAAGATTGATTTTATTTTGATGAGTTGTCAATATAAAATCAACGGACAATATAGTTGACATAGTTCAAAAAGATCATTCCTATTGCAATTGTCAATATGATATGTTAATCAGTTTTTGTGTCGCCTGACTATGGTCATGGGACATATATTTGTTTCTTCGTCGGCGGCGTCCGAGGCGGCTGCGTCCACGGCGGCATCACACTTTTCAGAAAAGGCTCATAACTTCTTTGTCCCTTCAGATATTGCTTTCATATTTGGTATGTATGTGTATCTGGACAAAACCTTTCCATGCGCATACAATTTTTGACCCCTGTGACCTTGAACTTGAGGTCAGCGTTCAGGTTTCGAAATCTGCGACCGCGATTCGAAAAAGGCTCATAACTACTGTGTCTCTTCAAATATGTCTTTCATATTTGGTATGCATGTGTATCTGGACAACACCTTTCCATGGGCATAACATTTTTTACCCCTGTGATTTTGACCTTGAACTTGAGGTCAGCGTTCAGGTTTTTGAAATCTGCAACCGCGATTCGAAAAAGACTCATAACTACTGTGTCTCTTCAAATATGTCTTTCATATTTTTGGTATGCATGTGTATCTGGACAACACCTTTCCATGCGCATAAAATGTTTGACCCCTGTGACCTTGACCTTGAACTTGAGGTCAGCGTTCAGGTTTCGAAATCTGAGACCGCGATTCGAAAAAGGCTCATAACTACTGTGTCCCTTCAGATATGGCTTTTATATTTGGTATGCATGTGTATCTGGACAACACCTTTCCATGGGCATAACATTTTTTACCCCTGTGACCTTGAACTTGAGGTCAGCGTTCAGGTTTCGAAATCTGCGACCGCGATTCGAAAAAGGCTCACAACTACTGTGTCCCTTCAGATATTGCTTTTATATTTGGTATGCATGTGTATCTGGACAACACCTTTTCATGCGCATACATTTTTTTACCCCTGTGACCTTGAACTTGAGGTCAGTGTCAGGTTTCGAAATCTGCGACCACGATTCTAAAAAGGCTCATACCTACTGTGTCCCTTCAGATATTGCTTTCATATTTGGTACACATGTGTATCTGGACAATACCTTTCCATGTGCATGAATTTTTTTAACTTGAGGTTTGCGTTCATGTTTCGAAATCTGCAACCGCGATTCAAAAAAAGCTCATAACATCTGTGTCCCTTCAGATAGTGCTTTCATATTTGGTACGCATGTGTTTCTGGACAAGACCTTTCCATGCGCATACAAGTTTTGACCCCTGTGACCTTGACCTTATTTTGGACCTAGACTTATTGAAACGGGCCAATTTCTTGGTTAGCCCATTACCATCAGGCGACACATCCAACTCGCGGAGTTCTTGTTGCATGTAATTATCAAGAAGGTCACTTTGCATATAAAGACACTTTATTTTAGTTTAAAATTTAATGCTCTGATCCAATTTGCTTATTGGATATTCTAGTGTACATTTGGCACCCTTTTAAGTGGCATGAGAGTCTAAGGGGAGAGAACTAGTGGAAGATATTCATTCAAAAAACCTTGGTATAAAATAGTGTTTGTTTGAACCTGGGTGAATTTTCCCTTTTAAAATAGATAATTAACCACTTGCTATATCATGTATTCAGTGTTTTTCAACCAACAAGCATACATTTTTTTTTTTTAATCATGAAATATTTAATGGAACTCGTATTAGGAATCCATTAGAAAGCTTGTCATATGCTTGCTAACTTACACAAAGTCCTGGCATCATTAAGTACAATTTTGGGTATAAAATGACAAAAGTTTTTGCTGGTTTCCAGATACTGTATGTTTTATGACAAAATGTCACTCTTATTTTCCGCATTGAATGTATACAAACTTCTCAAGGTCGCGTGGCATAGTTGATATAGTGTGCCTATCGATGGAGAGGACATGGCTTCAATCCCCACTGTGGGAGCGTTATTTTTATCTCCCCTGAAGACATCAAGTACTGGTTTTTCCCAGGAAATGGACTTGAGAGTTTTTCAATAAGGCTTAGATTTTCGATGCAATCGAGTTAAAACAATAAGGTTTAAACTAAACTTCTCAATATTTCATGTTTAACAATTAACAAAATTTAACAGTAAATGAAACGTTTTTTCAGGTGAAATCCATATTGATCAATGTGTTTGGTGGGATTGTGAATTGTGTGACGATGGCTAACGGCATCATACGGGCCTATAGAGATGCTCACATGACCGTACCCATGGTTGTCAGACTTGAAGGTAAAGTTCTGTCACCTTGGTTCATTAGCATGTTACTCAATTTGTTAAATATTTAGTTTTTTTTTTTTTCTTTTTTTCAATGCATACAAAATTTAAACTGTTTGGTTCCTATTTTATTTTTAAATGACTTATGACAGTTACTGTAGCTTTAAGTTTTATTAAACTTGTGCCCTGTACATTTTACAGTGTTGTCTCACATTTGGAATTGTGATGTACTTTATTTTGTCACCAATACAGGCATCGTGAAACTTATGTTACTTAATATTGCCTGATTCGTCTATTTTGGACAATGTTATTTGCACCTTGCCCTGAATAGTAAAAGACGGACAGTTGTTTTTGCTCTCCATGATTTATATACAGTAGTACATCAGTGAAACTGATTTCAGGTCAAAATGCCAAGAAAGCCTTGGAAATTCTGAAGGAAAGTGGTCTTCCCATCATCACGGCCAGCGACATGGCAGACGCAGCTGAGAAGGTGGTCGCAACACTGCCCAAGTCCTGATGTACAGGCACTTAGCTTTAGTTAGCAGGAATGGGACTTTGTGATATCTTTGTAGTCAGAATATGTTTTGCTAGAATATTTACATAGCTGGACAGCATTCACCATACAGTCACCATATGAATGAATATATAAATCGTTATGGTGAATGCATTATTGTCTGTGCTGAAATTGGGTTGAATAGAAAAAGAAAATTCCACTAACTTACTGATATATTGTCATTTATCTTGTAAAACCGGTGCACAAACAACAAGATGTGTTTGTGAAACACTATGTCCCCTTTTGAGTGATTTTAACCCATATATTTGACCTTGAAGGATGACCTTGACCTTTTACCACTTAAAATGTGCAGCTCCATGAGATACGCATGCATGCCAAATATCAAGTTGCTATCTTCAATATTGCAAAAGATATGGCCAAATGTTAAAGTTTGTGCACACAAACCAACAAACAAACAGACAGGGCAAAAACAATATGTCCCCCAGTATAGACTGGGGGACATAAAAATTGGAATAAATATATATATATATATAAATATATATATTTTTTATGCCCCCGGTAGGGTGGCATAAAGTGATCGCACTGTCCATCTGTCTTTCTGTCCGTCTGTCCTTCTGAAATTCCGTCACACTTTGCGTTTAGGTTTCGAAAAATGCTCATAACTTCTATGTCCCTTGAGATATAACCTTAATATTTGGTATGCATGTGTATATGGACAAGGCCTTTCCATACGCACACAAATATTGACCCCTGTGACCTTGACCTTCAAGTAAGGGTCTGCGTTTATGTTTCAAAATCTGTGTTTAGGTTTTGAAAAATGCTCATAACTTCTATGTCCCTTGAGATATAACCTTCATATTTGGTTTGCATGTGTATATGGACAAGGCCTTTCCATACGCACAAAAAATTGACCCCTGTGACCTTGACCTTGAAGAAGGGGTCTGCGTTTAGGTTTCAAAATCTGCGTTTAGGTTTCGAAAAATGCTCATAACTTCTATGTCCCTTGAGATATAACCTTCATATTTGGTATGCATGTGTATATGGACAAGGCCTTTCCATACGCACAAAAAATTTTAATGTCCGTCCGTCTGTGTGTCCGTCCGAAAACTTTAACGTTGGTCATTACTTTTGCAATATTGAAGATAGCAACTTGATATTTGGCATGCATGTGTATCTCATGGAGCTGCACATTTTGAGTGGTGAAAGGTCAAGGTCATCCTTCAAGGTCAAAAGTCAAAAAAAATAAAATGCATGTGCATCTCATGGAGCTGCACATTTTGAGTGGTGAAAGGTCAAGGTCATCCTTCAAGGTCAAAGGTCATTTTATTTTTTTCAAAGCGGCCAGTAGGGGGCATTGTGTTTCTGACAAACACATCTCTTGTTTTTTATCTATATGTTCTAATGTTTGTTTGTGCACCAGTTTTATGTATATATATATATATATATATGACACAATTAAAGTGTTTAATTTATGGTTATAGAGTTCACATGTAATCAGTTTAATGTTGGTGAGCTATACTTGCGGTAATATATGTATTTAGTTTGAGTGCCAATTTTATCTGTGTACCTTATTATTGCAATCAATTTATCGTCATCAAATGGAGGGTTTAGGGTGAAACTATTGTTTCAATAGACATATACATAAGCAGCACTCTGTGTAAACCAGTCTTAATGCATGTGTGTAAAGTGTTGTCCTTGATTATCCTGTGTAGTCCGCACAGGCTCATCAGGGATGACACTTTCACTAAGACCAGGCCCCGTGTTCACAAAACGATTTTGCAATCGAAAATCGATTTTAATTGACATCGATTTTCATTTTTGCCTTTCAACTACAATGGAAATCCATTTTCAATGACAAGCCAAATCGATTTTCGATTGCAAAAAATGTTTTGTGAACACGGGGCCAGATTTTTGTTTTAAAGAGACTTCCTTTAAATGAACAATTTAAAAAAAGGGGAAAGTGTCCCTGATAAGCCTCTGCGGAATTTGCCAACATGAATGAAGCCCGGTGGTCACAGAGCACGGCTCGTATATATCGAGGGCTGAACGGAAAACTGCAGTATCTCCTTCTTTATTTAATATGAGTTACAACAGTCTTCCGTTCACCCCTCGATATGTATATGATAAACATACTTAGTATTTGGCAGTTTTAGGCTCTACACACCAAAATTAACATTGAATACAATTGATAAATTATAATGATAATCATATTGAATACAGTTTTGCTGAATAGTACACTTGGTATATTATACTGTAATTTGAATAATAAATTGTGTTGATGAAAAAGCTATATGACCGGTTTTACGCATGATTAACATGTTTTGTGATGATGGAACTTACTGCCTGATTGTTTAAGTAGTTAAATAAGTATTACGTGTATTTAATTTATTCATGTTTTTGTATATGTGGAACAATTTTTGAAAATCGAGAATGTGTTACCTTGTTGGGTCAACTGATGGTATATTTTTCACTGACATACACTATTTACTGTAATCATGTTATGAAAAGTGTTCATGGTTGAATTTAAGGAAACAATGTAATGCTATGTACATTTTGTCCACAATCCATATTACACGTTAAAGAATTTATATTTATCTAGTCATGGTGAGATGTTTTCCATACAATAATGTGACATGTATATATAGTTAAAATTGCATCAGAATTGTCTGCCAAGACAATGCATTTTGACAATCATACAGCCAACACAAAGGTCTTTTGCAGACATGATTCAGATTATCAAAGCTGCAACTGTCTAGATGTGGTTATAATTCCATTGTCTGGAATACTTTTTATACCTTCACCATTGAAGCGCTGGAACCGGATTTTGAAGGCCTTTGCAAACAGTTTGGATCCAGATGAGACGCCACAGAACGTGGTGTCTCATCAGGATCCAAACTGTTTGCTATTCTGATAGTGGTCTTAGAAAAAAAATCAAAGAAAATGCTAATTTTAGAAAATCAGCAGACGACATTTTAGCAGACGACAAATTTCCCAGCATGCAAAGGGTTCAAGATGCAAATGAGCCTCACTCTAGGAAAACGGTGCTTACTGCATGTTTGTAAAATGTCGTCAAAGATTAGCCTGTGCAGTATAATAATGCACAGGCTAATCAGGGATGACACTTTCCGCCTAAACTAGATTTTGGCTAAGAAGATAATTCCTTTAAACGGAAAATACCATAAAAGTGTCGTCCCTGATTAGCCCGTGCAGACTGCACAGGTTTATCTGGGACAACACTACGCACATCCATAAAGCCCCATTTTCTCAGAGCAAAATTAAAGCCTTGATTTTTCAGCAGTTCAAGGGTATCTAGATTAAACCATTTTGTCTAGCACCACTTACAACACTTACTTGAACACTTTTTGGATACTTTTTATATTCGTTTCTATTTATGATCAATCCTAATTCATCCATATTAACCAGCATCATATATCCCAGCATTATTTTTACTTAAATTAATTTTGTTTTAAAATTATTAAATTGCTGTATATGTTTGCTTTCAGATTTCTATGTAACACTGCATGATTAAACAGTTGGATACATTTTACTTCTTTCTTATAACCATTCTTAATACACCCATTTATTTTATGCTATCCGGTGGTTTATAGAAAAATATCAGTGAATTAAAATTGATATTTCAACTGAATTATTTTTTTTTGAAAACTCAATTTTTTTCACTGCTATATTGTGAAATGACGTTTTTTTGACGAAATGACGTCCTTATTCCAGCGCAATTCCAGTAAAACTCTTACACTGTAAATAAATGGTGAAAAAAGCATTAAATAAAAAGTCAGTTTGTTGGATTCGATGGAATATCTTTTTAAATTCACTCGTGATCATAGAAAACATATATTAAAAAGTTAATTCAGGCTAGAAAAAAGAACAGCTATATCATCCGCTGAATACGTTATGTTTCTTGTAAGATTACAGTTTGTTTGTGACTTATGTCATGATCTCAGGGTCATTTTACATGGGATCATTTTTAAAGCCTGCTATCTTTTGTTATAAGGACTATATATATATATTATTTAATGGAACCGTAAACTTATCTTGAATGTGTCCATATTTTGTAAATGCCTTTGTAAAATTAATAAATAAATTGACTAGATCTAAAAGTAGTTTTTCCTTTATTCTGTGACAGATTGGCTTTATTTTGCTCCTGCAAAATATTATATGTAGGTTATTTTCTCCGCTTTGTCAGTCAATCTGACCTTGGGCCCTGTTTTTTCAGATTTTAATCATCAACTATTGGTCATAATGCAATGAAAAAGTATTGAAAGCTTCATTATCAAAGAAAGGTATGCACTGAACCGAGTCGATTCACTTGTATGATTTTTCAAAAAAAGTGCTGCTCAAGTTCTATTCGGAAACATGCAATTGTGATGAAATGGTGTTGTACCGACCCACCACTTAGAAAAATTAAAATTAACAATGGGGATTTAATTTTGTTTCAATATTAAGCTTCTAAAAAATACCTATGCGAGTCCTTGTTCAACAATAAGCTTTGCGGAATTAGGCGGCGGCCGAGTTGGTTCTTTGTAGAGGACCACTGAAATACATGTTCAACATATCAAAGCCGTAAGTCTTGTGGTTTCAGAGATTTTATTTTGCTTATTAAGTATATATCACAATGTGGTCTTTGTGGCGTGATTATATTTAACCCCATGGGCATGATTTGAACAAACTACAGGACCACTGTCCGCAGAATTTTTTCCAGCATGGATAGGGTTTTAAATTACTTGGCAGTAGTGATCCGCATGAGGCTGAGCGTTGTGCTAATTAACCATGTAATGAAGAAGGTCAAGGTCACAATTGATGTTCAAAATAAGGAAATTGCTCCTTTTACACTTTTGCTAGGATAAACTTAGTCCAACATGGATCAATTTTCTAGTAACTTGGTAAAATCGATAAGCTTGATGATGAGCCGAAGTGTCGCTCGCAAGAACCAGACTCAAGGTCACAATTCAATGTTTAAGGTCCAGTTTAAGAAATTCACCCTAAGCATTTTGTCCGAAGTATAATTCTGTTCCACGTGGATGGATTTCCAGTGTCTGAAGCACAGTTCTGTTCGACAATTATGGATTTCCGGAACCTTACAGAAGTGATTAGCATGGTGTGAATGAGTATCGCGAGATAACTTTTTAAAAGATAAAGGTCAGTCATTGCGATTAATCGCCAGCAGGATGTATGAGACACAAGGACATCTTTACTCCAGATTCCTATCCTATATGCTGGGCGATTGACAAGAATTCAATCGATATCACTCAAGTTCGCCATCTCTGGTTAGGCAGCCGATCATATCAACACGAGCCACGTGTGAAACTCGAAATTTCGACCTTCCGCACCGTGGGCGGACTCTGTAAATACTGAGCCACGGAGAATTACGAACGGTTTTGTACCATATAACGTCAGTAACGATAAATAATCGGTCATTCTTATTTTTAACCAGGTTTTCCGAAGGAAAAATCTGGTTATTAGATTGGCGAATCCGGGCGGGCTGGCTGGCTGGCGGGTGGAACAAGCTTGTCCGGGCCATAACTATGTTGTTCATTGTCAGATTTTAAAATCATTTGGCACATTTGTTCTACATCATTTGACGGTGTGTCTCGCGAAAGAATTACGTCAATATCTCCAAGGTCAAGGTCACACTTTGAGGTCAAAGGTCAAAAATGGCCATAAATGAGCTTGTCCGGGCCATAACTATGTCGTTCATTGTCAGATTTTAAAATCATTTGGCACATTTGTTCACCATCATTGGACGGTGTGTCGCGCGAAATAATTACGTCGATATCTCCAAGGTCAAGGTCACACTTTGAGTTCAAAGGTCAAAAATGGCCATAAATGAGCTTGTCCGGGCCATAACTATGTCGTTCATTGTCAGATTTTAAAATCATTTGGCACATTTGTTCACCATCATTGGACGGTGTGTCGCGCGAAAGAATTACGTCGATATCTCCAAGGTCAAGGTCACACTTTGAGTTCAAAGGTCAAAAATGGCCATAAATGAGCTTGTCCGGGCCATAACTATGTCATTCATTGTCAGATTTTAAAATCATTTGGCACATTTGTTCACCATCATTGGACGGTGTGTCGCGCGAAAGAATTACGTCGATATCTCCAAGGTCAAGGTCACACTTTGAGTTCAAAGGTCAAAAATGGCCATAAATGAGCTTGTCCGGGCCATAACTATGTCATTCATTGTCAGATTTTAAAATCATTTTGCACATTTGTTCACCATCAATGTACGGTGTGTCGCGCGAAAGAGTTACGTAGATATCTCCAAGGTCAAGGTCGCCACAACTAAAAATAGATTGATTTTGAAACAAGGGGGTAAATTGTGATGAACAATCAGTAGCAATTCACATTTTGAGTTGCAGTTGTCTCCCTTTATCATACTTTTTTATTGAAAACCTGGTTTTGTGACAATTTTGTCCCTTGTTTTTAATGTATATTATAATATTCATATTTGAAACAACTAACGGGACCATCGTTCCCGGAAATGCCCGATCCTGTTGAGCATGCGATCGTGTGAAGATCACCAATGATCTCGCCAATGTCATCGACTGATGCTATGTTCACATGCACAGCGTGGATACGACCCATACATTGACCCTCAATTTATCAGCCTGTAAACCGGTTGGGTGTTTACAACATTACAATCATTGACTTAAACCAGCGTTTAACTTGTAACTCTGTTCATTTTAAATATTTATTTGATTAAGTCCGCCGTCGTGCATCCGCGACGAATTTCCTTTGCTATAAAGGACTATGATTAAACTTGAACCTTGCATGTTTCAACATTGCACACTGTGTGTGCTCGACTATCGCATACCATGGATTCTACCGGGAAAAAAGAGCCTATAACCATATATCATCGTAAGACCGTGTTTCCTAAATCTTTTCAAAGGCACATAGTACTTAACCTTTTAAGAAAAAGGACGAGAGTCTCTACTGGCGTAAGGTGTTCGTTGAAGTTTAGCTTTCATACATGTGTTTAAACTAAGTTCTGAAATACTGAAATACGCAGTGATTGATGCAAATTACAAAAAGGTCACCATAATGTAGTGAACATTACGTTCGTCTACCGGTGATTATTTTTTTAACCACATTTATATAGCGCCCCTTTTCATACTCGAGATGTGCGTTCAGAGGCGCTTTACATTGTTCCCCCGATCACTGGGTCATAAGTCGTCCGTTAACATCTTGGCGCAGTATGCAGCCACGGCACATTGGCTTATTTCCCATTTATACACCTGGATGGAGAGGAGCAGATGTGGGATAAATTTCTTGCTCAGGGAAATTTCAGTGGTCAGGGCGGGATTCGAACCCGGGACCTCTCGATCCCTAAGCCAGCGTCATACCATAAGACCACTGCTCCCAATTTCTTGCTCAAGGAAATTTCAGTTGTCAGGGCGGAATTCGAACCCGGGACCTCTCGATCCCTAAGCCAGCGTCCTACCATTAGACCACTGCTCCCACAGTAATTATTTTGACGTCGGCAAACGATTTGCTCCAGGTCGAGGGTTCTGGGGTTCTCATCGCCGCCGCTGCGCCTAGTGGCCACGCTGGAGCCGAGGTAAAGGGAGCAGCCGTCACCAACTGCATATCGGGTTTTGTATGTGTCTTCCAATGCTAAAGTTATATCGATAACCGTAAACATCACTCGTGTGCTATTAGGTTTTAGTCAGTGTTTTCTGATGAACACCCGCGATTCCAAATTCATCGATTTAGATGTATGGTGTTGTTGTTTTTTCGTGTATTTTTTTTTACATTCTTTGAAAACTGATTTTGCGTGACCTTTTCTAAGATTGTTTTATAAATACGAATAAACGAATCAATTCTTTGTTATCCGCACAGGCCGGTCCGGGACCAAACAATCCACCTTTATTGCATTGTATGCTTCAATGGGAATCGAATGTAATCAAGCGTTCATTTGGGCAGAAACTGTTGTTCTATACCAGCTTGTGTTGAATCTAAATGCTTGTGCAAAATTTGCATCTATACACATGCCGAGTAAGTGTTCATTTTTTCAAATCTAGTTACTTGATTTTCTGAATAACGCAGACATTTTAAATTAATCTTTGATAAAGTGAATCAAAATTGCAATTAATTGATTAATGATAGTCCAACAAAGAATATATTTGGCGTTTTTAATAAAATGTAATAAATATTCGATGAATAGAAAACATGCGAAAGCCAAAGAATTGTGTAGGCAGCATAGTTAAACATAGACCGGAGTTCTGCAACAACACTACAAGTAATCGACCATATATCCTACTGGTCCAGGGGGTCAACTGGTACTGGTCCAGGGGGTCAACTGGTACTGGTCCAGGGGGTCAACTGGTACTGGTCCAGGGGGTCTATTGGTACTAGTCGAGGGGATCATGTGGTACTGGTCCAGAGGATCTAGTGGTACTGGTCCAGGGGTTCTAGTGGTAATGGTCCAGGGGGTCTAGTGGTACTGGTCCAGGGGGTCTAGTGGTACTGGTCCAGATGATCTAGTGGTACTGGTCCAGGGGATCTAGTGCTACTGGTCAAGGGGATCTAGTGGTACTGGTCTAGGGTGTCTAGTGGTACTGGTCCAGGGGGTCTAGTGGTACTGGTATAAGGAATCTATTGGTTCTGGTTTGGTAAACATCGTGATACTGGTCTAGGGCGTCTACTGGTACTGGCACAGGGGATCTACTGGCACTGGTCCGGGAGATCTAGTGGTACTGGTCCTGGGTCTACTGGTACAAGTCCAGGGAATCTAGTGGTACTTTTTCGGGATGTCAAGTGTTAGTGGTACAGGGTGGTCTAATGGTCCTGGTCCTTTGGGGTCTTTTGGTACTGGTCAATGGGATCTAGTGGTACTGGTCCAGGGGATCTAGTGGTACTGGTCCAAGGGGTTTTGTGGAACTGGTATAAGGAATCTATTGGTTCTGGCCCGGAAAAACTAGTGATACTGGTCTAGGGCGTCTACTAGTGCTGGCACAGGGGATCTACTGGCACTGGTCCGGGAGATCTAGTGGTACTGGTCCAGGGTCTACTGGTACAAGTCCAGGGAATCTAGTGGTGCTTTTTCGGGATGTCAAGTGGTAGAGGTTCAGGGTGGTCTAATGGTACTGGTCCTTTGTTTTTTTTTGGTACAAGTCCAGGGGGTCTAGTGGTAGTGGTACTGGTTCACGGAATCTAGTGGTAATGGTCCGGGGTCTATTGGTAGTGTTTCATATAAACTAGTGGTACTGGTCCAGGGGATCTAGTGGTACTGGTCCAGGAAATATAGTGATACTGGCCCAGGGTATCTAGTGGTACTGGTTCATGGAATATAGTATTACTGGTCCAAGGGGGTTAAGTGGAGCTCGTCCTTGGGGTCTAGTGATGCTGTTCCAGGGACTACTGTTACTGTTTCAGGGAGTCTAGTGGTACTGGTCCAGGGAGTCTAGTGGTACTGGTACAGGGAGTCTAGTGGTACTGGTCCAATGAGTCTAGTGGTACTGGTCCTGGGGTGTAATGGTACTGGTCCAGATAGTCTAGTGGTACAGGTACAGGGACTACTATTACTGTTTCAGGGAGTCTAGTGGTACTGGTCCAGGGAGTCTAGTGGTACTGGTCCAGGGAGTCTAGTGGTACTGGTACAGGGAGTCTAGTGGTACTGGTCCAGGGAGTCTAGTGGTACTGGTCCTGGGTGTAATGGTACTGGTCCAGGGAGTCTAGTGGTACTGGTACAGGGAGTCTAGTGGTACTGGCCCTGGGGTGTAATGGTACTGGTCCATGGATTCTAGTGGTACTGTTACAGGAATCTAGTGGTACTGGTTCTGGTGGTCTTGTGGTACTGGTCCTACGGGTCTAGTGGTACTGGTCCAGGGAGTCTACTGGTACTTGCCCAGGGAATCTAGTGGTACTTTACCAGGAGGTCTAGTGGTACTGGTCCGGATTCTACGGGTTATTGTTAGGAGGTCTAGTGGTACTGGTCCTGGGGGGTCTAGTTGTACTGGGCCAGGAAATCTACTGGTACTGCTCCAGGGGATCTTGTGGTACTGGTTCAGAGGATCTAGTGGTACTGTTTCAGGTCAGTCCAGTGTTTCTGGCTCAGGAAGTCAAATAGTTCTGGGGATCTAGTGGTCAGGTTCAGGTGTGTACTGGTACTGGTCCAGACAGAAAAGTGGTACTGGACCAGGGGGGTCTAGTGGTACTGGTTCAGTGGGTCTACTGGTACTGGTCCAGGGGGTCTACTGGTACTGGTCCAGGGGTCTACTGGTACTGGTCCAAATGAACTGGTCCAGGATGTCTAGTGGTACTGGTATAAGGAATCTATTTGGTTCTGGTCAGGGACAACTAGTGATACTGGTCTATGGTGTCTACTGGTACTGGCACAGGGGATTTACTGGCACTGGTCCGGGAGAATCTAGTGGTACTTTTTGAGGATGTCAAGTGCTAGTGGTTCAGGGTGGTCTAATGGTACTGGTCCTTTAGGGTCTTTTGGTACAAGTCCAGGGGGTCTAGTGGTAGTGGTACTGGTTCACGGAATCTAGTGGTAATGGTCCGGGGTCTATTGGTAGTGTTTCAAATAAACTAGTGGTACTGGTCAAGGGGATCTAGTGGTACTTGTCCAGGAAATATATTGATACTGGCCCAGGGTATCTAGTGGTACTGGTCCATGGAATATAGTATTACTGGTCCAAGGGGGTCTAGTGGAACTTGTCCTTGGGGTCTAGTGATGCTTTTCCAGGGACTACTATTACTGTTTCAGGGAGTCTAGTGGTACTGGTCCAGGGAGTCTAGTGGTACTGCTACAGGGAGTCTTGTGGTACTGGTCCAGGGTGTCTACTGGTACTGGTCCAGTGAATCTACTGGTACTGGTCCAGGGTGTCTACTGGTACTGGTCCAGGGTGTCTACTGGTACTGGTCCAGTGAATCTACTGGAACTGGTCCAGGGTGTCTACTGGTACTGGTCAAGGGTGTCTACTGGTACTGGTCCAGGGTCTACTGATACTGTTCCAGGGTGTCTACTGGTACTGGTTCAGTGAATCTACTGTTATTGGTCCAGGGGGTCTACTGGTACTGGTCCAGGGGGTCTACTGGTACTGGTCCAGGGAGTCTACTGGTACTGGTCCAGGGGGTACTGGTACTGGTCCAGGCTATACAAGTTCTGGTCTATCCAGGGGGTTTACTGGTACTGGTCCAAGGAATCTTCTGGCACTGGTCCAGTGAATCTACTGGTACTGGTCCAGGGTATACTGGTACTGGTCCAGGGTATACAAGTTCTGGTCCATCCAGGGGGGTTACTGGTACTGGTCCAGGGAATCTACTGGCACTGGTCCAGTATGTCTACTGGTACTGGTCCAGTGAATATACTGGTACTGGTCCAGTGATTCTACTGGTACTGGTCCAGAGTCTACTGGCACTGGTCCAGGGTATTCAAGTTCTGGTCTATCCAGGGGGTTTACTGGTACTGGTCCAGGGAATCTACTGGCACTGGTCCAGTGAATCTACTGGTACTGGTCCAGTGAATTTATCGGTACTGGTCCAGGGGTTGTAGTGGTACTGGTCCGGGTTCTAGTGGTACTGGTCTTGGGGGTCTACTGGTACAAGTCCTAGGTGGTCTATTGGTAATGGACCGGGGGTCCAGGGTGTCTTCTGGTACTGGTCCAGGAAATCTAGTGGTACTGGTCCAGGGTGTCTAAAGGTACTGTTCCAGGGTGTCTACTGGTACTGGTCCAGTGAATTTACTGGTACTGGTCCATGGGGTCTACTGGTACTGGTCCTGGGTGTCTACTGGTACTGGTCCAGTTAATCTACTGGTACTAGTCCAGTGAATCTACTAGTACTGGTCCAGTGAATATATTGGTACTGGTCCAGTGAATCTACTGGTACTGGTCCAGGGTGTCTACTGGTACTGGTCCAGGGTGTCTACTGGTACTGGTCCAGGGTGTCTACTGGTACTGATCCAGGGAATCTACTGGTACTGGTCCAGTGAATCTATTGGTACTGGTCCAGTGAATCTACTGGAACTGGTCAAGGGTGTCTACTGCTCAAGGGTGTCTACTGGTACTGGTCCAGTGAATCTTCTGGTACTGGTCCAGTGTGTCTACTGGTACTGGTCCAGGGTGTCTACTGGTACTGGTCCAGGGTGTCCACTTGTACTGGTCCAGTGAATCTACTGGTACTGGTCCAGCGTGTCTACTGGTACTGGTCAAGGGTGTCTACTGGTACTGGTCCAGTGAATCTACTGGAACTGGTCCAGGGGGTCTACTGGTACTGGTCCAGGGGGTCTACTGGTACTGGTCCAGGGTCTACTGATACTGGTCCAGGGGGTCTACTGGTACTGGTCCAGTGAAACTACTGGTATTGGTCCAGGGGGTCTACTGGTACTGGTCTAGGGGGCCTACTGGTACTGGTTCAGTGAATCTACTGGCACTGGCCAAGGGTGTCTACTGGTACTGGTCCAGGGGGTCTTCTGGTACTGGTACAGGGGGTCTTCTAGTACTGGTCCAGGGTCTACTGGTACTGTTCCAGGGTATACAAGTTCTGGTCCATCCATGGCATTTACCGGTATTGGTCCAGGGAATCTACTGGCACTGGTCCAGTGAATCTACTGGTACTGGTCCAGGGTCTACTGGTACTGGTCCAGGGTATACAAGTTCTGGTCCATCAAGGGGGTTTACTGGTACTGGTCCAATGAATCTACTGGCACTGGTCCAGTGTGTCTACTGGTACTGGTCCAGTGAATCTACTGTTACTGGTCCAGTGAATCTACTGGAACTGGTCCAGGGTCTACTGGTACTGGTCCAGGGTATACAAGTTCTGGTCCATCCAGGGGGTTTACTGGTACTGGTCCAGGGAATCTACTGGCACTGGTCCAGTGAATCTACTGGTACTGGTTTAGTGAATCTACTGGTACTGGTCCAGGGTCTACTGGTACTGGTCCAGGGTCTACTGGTACTGGTCCAGGGTCTACTGATACTGTTCCAGGGTCTACTGGTACTGATCCAGGGTCTACGGGTACTGTTCCAGGGTCTACTGGTACTGTTCCAGGGTTTATACTGGTACGGATCCAGGGTCTACGGGTACTGTTCCAGGGTCTACTGGTACTGGTCCAGTGAATCTTCTGGTACTTGTCCAGTGAATCTACTGGTACTGGTCCAGGGTCTACTGGTACTGGTCCAGGGACTACTGGTACTGGTCCAGGGTCTACTGGAACTGGTCCAGGGTCTACTGATACTGTTCCAGGGTCTACTGGTACTGATCCAGGGTCTACAGGAACTGATCCAAGGTCTACTGGTACTGTTCCAGGAAGTCTACTGGTACTGATCCAGGGTCTACGGGTACTGTTCGAGGGTCTACTGGTACTGGTCCAGTGAATCTACTGGTACTGGTCCAGTGAATCCACTGGTACTGGTCCAGTGAATCTACTGGTACTGGTTCAGGGTCTACTGGTGCTGGTCCAGGGTGTCTACTGGTACTGGTCCAGTGAATATACTGGTACTGGTCCAGGGTGTCTACTGGTACTGGTCCAGGGTGTCTACTGGTACTGGTCCAGGGAATCTAGTGGTACTGGTCCGGGGTGTCTACTGGTACTGTTCCAGGGTGTCTACTGGTAATGGTCTTGGGTGTCTATTGGTTCTGGTCCAGTTAATCTACAGGTACTGGTCCTGTGAATCTTCTGGTACTGGTCCAGGGAATCTAGTGGTACTGGTCCAAGGTGTCTACTGGTACTGTTCCAGGGTGTCTACTGGTACTGGTCCAGTGAATCTACTGGTACTGGTCCAGGGTGTCTACTGGTACTGGTCCAGGGTGTCTACTGGTACTGATCCAAGGAATCTACTGGTACTGGCCCAGTGAATCTATTGGTACTGGTCCAGTGAATCTACTGGTACTGGTCCAGGGTGTCTACTGGTTCTGGTCCAGTGGATCTTTTGGTACTGGTTCAGTAAATCTATTGGTAGTGGTCCAGGGTGTCTACTGGTCCAGGGTGTCATGGTACTGGTGAAGGATGTCTGCTGGTACTGGTCCAGGTGGTCTACTGGTACTGGTCCAGTGAATCTACTGGTACTGGTCCAGGGTGTCTTCTGGTACTGGTCCAGGGTCTACTGGTACTGTTCCATGGTGTCTACTGGTATTGGTCCAGGGTGTCTACTGGTACTGGTCAAAGGTCTACTGGTACTGGTCCAGGGGGTCTACTGGTATTGGTCCAGGGGGTCTACTGGTACTGGTCCAGGGGGTCTACTGGTATTGTTCCATGGTGTCTTCTGGTACTGGTGCAGTGAATCTACTGGCACTGGTCCAGGGGGTCTACTGGTACTGGTCCAGGGGGTCTACTGGTACTGGTCCAGGGGGTCTACTGGTACTGTTCCAGGGTTTCTTCTGGTACTGGTCCAGGGTGTCTACTGGTACTGGTCCAGTGAATATACTGGTACTGGTCCAGAGTCTACTGGTACTGGTCCAGGGTCTACTGGTACTGGTCCAGGATTTCTAGTGGTAATGGTCGATGGAATATACTGGTACTTGTCTAGGGTACACTAGTTGTGGTCCAAGGGATCTAGTAGTAATGGTCCAGGGGGTCTAGTGGTACTGGTGTAGGGGGTCTAGTGGTACTGGTGTAGGGGTCTAGTGGAACGTTTCAGTGAATATAGTGGTACTGGTGCAGGGGGGAAAGATCTAGTGGTTCTAGTCCAGGGGGTATATTGGTAGTAGTCCGTATAAGTGGTACTGGTCGTCTAGGGTGTCTCGTGGTAATTGTACATAGGGTTCAGTGGTACTGTCCAAGGGGTATAGTGGTACTGGTATGAGGTGTGTGAAAGCCTCACGGTAGCCAGCCTGCCGACACATCAAGCACCACAACACCCAAGTACTAGGAATATGTGAAAGGAGATGGAATGGATCCGGCCTCACCACACTAGCAACTGGAGAGAAGATCCTCTACTCCGGAGACACAGAAGAGAACAATGACCACCCAGAAGGGGTTGCCATCATGATGTCCCCTGCAGCTGCTAACGCACTCATGGAGTGGCAGCCAGTTTCATATCTAAAAGCAGGAAAGAGACCATCATCCAGTGCTATGCTCCCAGTAACGATGCAGATGAAGAGACAAAGAAAACGTTCTACAACGCACTGCAAACATTAGTCGAACTACCCCAGAGAGACATCAAGCTACTGATGAGTGACATGAACGCCAAGATTGGGAAAGGCAACAAAGGAAAAGAATTGATCATGGGTACCCAGGCCCTCGGAGATTTGAACGAAAATGGCGAGCTGTCCACAGACTTGTGCGCCTTCAATGACTTGGTCATTGGCGGCAGCACGTTCCAACAAAAAGATATCTACAAAGTAACCTGGATCTCACCAAATGCCATGACAAGAAACCAGATAGACTACATCACTATCTCAAGAAAGTGGAGACGCAGCCTGCAGGACACAGTATCCAAAAGAGGAGCCGACGTAGCTTCAGACCATCAACTAGTGATGGGAGTCATCAAGATCAAGTAACAGGCCTTCAGAGACACAGCAGATAGATTTCAGGCTAGATTCAACATCCAACGACTTAAAGAAACAGGCTTCAATGATACCTTCTCAGTTTATCTTAAGAATAGATTTGAGGCCATATGTATGGTGAAAGAAGAAATGCCACTGGAATAACATTGAAGCTGCCTGAGGGACGCATGGAAAGACTTGTGCTAAGAAGTCCTGGGGAAAAAAAAGCAAACACAGTAAAATAATGGCTCTCCGGCAACACCTGGAACCTGATACAGAACAGGCGAGACATCAAACTAAACATCAACAACACCAAGAATGAAGATGAAAAGAAAGTGTTCCAGGAATAATTCACTAGCATGAACAAAGAAGTTAAGAAAAGTGCCAGGACAGACAAGAGAGTCTTCTACGACACTCTGGCAACAGAAGCAGAACAGGCAGCTGAAAAGAGAGACCTCACCACTCTGTATAAGATCACCAGAACCCTCTCTACCTACTTTAAGCGAGTGAAATGACTGTTGCACTTATATTACGACCATTTGTACCAATTTATTTAGAAATATATTGCGCAATTCAGTTTTGGGCCGGACACATACATGTCCTTTCCCAACATACAAAAATGAAATATGCACAAAATAAGGTTCCACTAGGACCTTCACCTTAAAGTGCCATGGTTTTTGCTGCTGACACTCTGTCTTGATATGATAATTTTTGAACATAAACAATAAGGTTATAAGATATGGACAGGTCAACCAACAAACTCACCAAACAGCAGCTCATCAGTTTGTCTCTCAACCAATATGTAAAGGAGACAATAAAAGTTCCTATGAGAACTGTTGTATTATGCTGTGTTCAAGAATGGTACGTTCATATGCATTACTAATGGGTATTTTATAAGGATGCATTCTTCCTCTAGAGAAAAACTTAGTAACCACTTAATGAAGTAACATATAAAGTACAACACCTCTGGACAGTGTGGTTACAAAGAAGTAAATTGTGTGTTATTTTCCAAATAGTCTTCAGAAAATAAAATCATTCTTTAGAAAGATAGCCATCCAAATAGAAATTGTTCATGAAGGCTGATTAAAAATCCCATATGCAAACAAAACATTCTGTCATAAGAAACAATGTATGCAAGTTTGAATTTTGTAAACTGTAACAGAACACTTCTTCTCACAAACAGACAGACATTCATGGTGAGTCCAGTATAAACCCTGTCTACATTGCAGTGGGGGTATAATGAGAACCAATTTCAAGTGAAAGATCAATGCTACTAAGCAACAGTGAGGGATCAAGTTGTTCAGACACACTAACCTGACACTGATCTGCATGCAAAAATTACATAAAAAATAAAGGAAAGACAAAAAAAAGCTTGTTAACGAAGAAAAGTTATTTTACAATTGGACTACATCTTTCATATGTAACACAGATTATTTGACGACTGAACATTACACTTATGGTATAAACACAAACAAATTTGGGTATAATTACAGGAAATTCTAGCATGTCATTTCTGTTCATGGCATTTATGATCATCCGATTATTGTGTTCAAGCTTGACAAGCTACCATATAATTTATATGATATTCATATTCACTCACTGCCTTTCTTGGTTTTAACGTGATAGCATTAAGCTCTAGACATCTGGGCAACATGTCCCACAATGCCATGGCCTTTTTTCTCCTCTACCACACATGGCCATAGCGCTTCGTTTGCCACCCATGGATGAAATATATATAAAAAAACAAAACAATAATAGATTAAACAAAACAATTTATTCTGTAGATTTCAATGATTATTAGATGAAAATTCAACAACGATTTTCACAATATATGATTTAAAAAATATAAAAATATATGATTTATAAAAAAAAATCTAAAACATCTTTTATTAAATAATTGTCATATTACATAATTATATCATAACATATCACATGCAATTTAAATTATCCACAAATTAATGTTTTGTACAATGAATAACAAACCTTTTAAATGCCTGTATTATGATAATGAATACAAAAAAAAAACACAAGAAAAACAGGAAGAAATCAATAAAGAAATGCATATTTAAGCTTTCCCATTTGGTTTCATGTGATTGAGGAACAAATAGAATGACAAATCTCTTAAATGTGGGTGTGAAGAGGCTCAACAGTTCCTATTCTCTGGAACATATTCTGAAAACAATAACAGTGAAAAGATTCATTAAATACACACAAGCAGTTTAAATATGTTAACGTATTTGTCACTGTTTGCTTATTCAGGTTTTATGGCAATCAACATAATATGGTCATCTTGTGCCACTTACAAATGATGATGTTGATATGGATTTATAAGCAATTTAACTAACTTTTGTTATACACATTTCTCTTTTTAAACAATTAATTTATGTATTGGTCTGTGAAGTCAATAAGCACATGCCTAGCAGTAAAATATTTATGGCAAGATAAACTACCGGGTAGATACAGAAAGATATCTTTCNTGCGGCCATTTCCTGAGCCTCCCCCGGTGTGGCCTGCTCCACCATGTCGGCGCTGACATGCGCCATGCGCCGCTTGCAATTCTCAAACACATGAGGGCTCTCACTTCCGACCAAGATGGGTGCCAGGTTTATGGGTCTGTTGTCCACTAAAGAACAGAAGAGAACTTGTCAGACAATCTATCAGCTTACATGTCAGACAATCTATCCGCTAAATGACAAGCATTCATATCTTTTTTCTCGTACCCTAAATTTTATATAAGGCACATTTCGATTTGATTTTAATAATATTTGAAATTCTTTAAAAAAAGAGTATTTTATGCACATTAAGCACAGCAGTATACTTTTTCATTTAATGGGCATAAAATGAGCATTAAATACACTTCAAAATGGAGCAGTATACTTTTTCATTTAATGGGCATAAAATGAGCATTTAATACACTTCAAAATGGAGAAAAAATACATTCATTACAGGTGTTTTGTGCATTTTTCTATTTTGTATACACCTAAGAGCACTAAAAGTGATATTTTTTTCCTTTTTCAAAATACACTTCACCATATAATAAACATGTTTAATGTGTTTAAAGTATATTCTTAAGTGATTTAATAGTTTTTTTGTAAAAAAATGAAGTAAAGGAATAAAAAATATACTTAATACATTAAATGCATGGCATTTAATTTGCATTAATTACAATGCAAGTGATGCTGCATTTAATGTTCCTTAAATATACTTTTTTTTAGTAAAGATCTGGTAAATTGGCCATTAAACTAATATTGAAGATGTTGTAAGTTATTAATTTTGAAAACCAAATACATCACACAATTATTTGTAATTGATTCTTAAAAGAAGGATCGATGAACAAAACAATGCCATGCTCTGCTGTGGGTGCAGTTTTGAATTAAAAAAAAATGACATTTGACCTTGACCTTTGACCTTGACCTTGACCTTTCACCACTCAAAATGTGCAGCTCCATGAGCTACACATGCATGCCAAATATCAAGTTGCTATCTTCAATATTGCAAAAGTTATGGCCAATGTTAAAGTTTTCGGACAACGCGGAAGGACGAGCAGGCTATGACAATACCTCGGGTTTTCTTCGAAAACAGCCGAGCTAAAAAGTGCATTGATGGTATGCACATTACGAGTGCTTTCTAGTTATTTAAAAGGATTCCAAAAATGGGAGCAGGCATGCCAAAATAGTTTGTTTAAACAATTAGGACCTACCCTTTCTGAAGGGGGCACATGGCTTAACCATTTTAGTGGCCTTTATGCTGAAAGCAGAGCCTCCAAAGTCCTCATCAAGAGGGGTCAGGAGACGAGTCCCCATAGGGGCCGTGTAGGGTCCTTCTTGGCAGGGGCCAGGGAAAAGACCAGGGAGCTGGGAGGAAGGTCTCTGGAGAAGATCCCTTATGGCAGAAGGGGTCAACTGGGCAGGATCTGAAAATAGCAGTCATAACCATCGTAAATCACTAAATAACTTAAAATATTGCAGATAAAAACCATTAAAATACCAAATACATGACTTTTAATATAAATATTTAAAATTTGTTAAAATGGTTGCCAATAAGCAAGTTATAATTTGATGGGTATAAGAGATCTTATAATACAAAGTGAAAACACTATTGCAGGCACAATACTTAAAAGTTCTACAAAAAAAGGTCGCTGTGGCGTTGTGGATATCGTGTCCACCTAGCCCTTAGGTGATGCCACTTTCAATTCCCACTCTTGGTGCGTTCTCAAGATTTACCCTAAAGTCACCAAGTACTGGTTCTACCAAGGAAAGGGTCTCAGTAGTTTCTCAATATTCCTTAGGCTTTCAATGCAATAGAGCTAAATAAATAGTTTTCAAATTAGTTCTTCACAAAACGTATTCTAAATATGATCAAGCCCTTACCTGCTGTTCCATTGAGCATGCCCTTGCTCTTAACAGCAGAATCCTGTATCAGGGAATCCTTGATCTCATCATGCTTCCTCTTGAATCGCTCCATCTCAGAACTCCAAGAGTTGTCTCCCTTGTCTGGCTTGGAGCCCCCGGAGTTGTCCCCCTTTCCTAGCTTCCTGGCAGAAACCGGTCCCACAGAAATGTGGGCAGCCATGTCGTAATTGGACATGAAGCCATCAAGATCTGCCAGGGACGCACTGATATCATGTGTCAGCAAGGTCTGGGGTTTTGGTACCACCAGTGGGAGGTGGTTGGAGGAGGGGCCGATAGGTTTCTCAGGGATGTATGAGAGAGGGGCCTCCTTTGTCTGTGGAAGGGTGGACAGGTCCACTCCCTCTGCCTCCAGACTCAATAGCCAGTGTACACGGCGGCACATGGGATCTGAGAAGGAAACAACTCAGGTTTGATAGACACATGTTATAAATGAACACTCGTAAGTGAATTATACGTGTGCACTTAAATGCACACATGGTGTGCTTCGTATATGTTAAAGTTATCAATATAGATATTGAGTTTGAGAGTATTTTGAAACCCTGATGTTAATATTGATGTAGTATTTACACACAGAAATGCAAAATGTCAAATGTCATCCTTTTTTTTACTGATTCAATTAAAGTCAAGTATTACTCTCTGCACTAAATTTACTATAACACATTCGTGAATATGGTGAGAGTCTTCCCAAAATTAAAAAGATGTTGTTTCTTAAAAAGGAATAATGGTAGTCTAATATTTTATTTGATGTGTCTTTTATCATTTTTCAGGGTTCATGTATTCCCAAACTCCTCTTATCGATAGCACCAATTATGAAAACTAAACATCTGGTTTAAATATATGGTCAGATGAACATACATTAAACAAGAGATGTGTTTGTCAGAAACACAATGCCCCCTACTGCACCGCTTTGAAATAAAATTTATATTTATCATTGAGCGGGTATAGAAATTATCTCCCTTTAAAGCTTATTACTTCCATTGGATTGTGTTCTTTTCACCTTTGACCTTGAAGGATGACCTTGACCTTTCACCACTCAAAATGTGCAGCTCATTAAGATACACATGTTTGCCAAATATCAAGTTGCTATCTTCAATATTGCAAAAGTTATGACCAAACTTTAACGAAGGTTATAGTTTTGGTTAAAGTTTTGGGACAGAATGACAGACAGACAGACAGACAGACAGGCCAAAAACAATAAAACATAAGGGCATACAAACTGAAAGAAGTGGGTGACACAAGAAGAATGAAATTAAATGCTTAAAATATTTACAGTGGTTGTGGGGTCATGTTCTTTCTAAAAGTACAGGCTTTACCCAGGAAATTTACTCATCGTTTAAATTTTTCAGAAATCCGTCAGATTCCATTGTGACCTACCAAAATTGAGATCATAGTGGCGAGAGATGTGATCACAGAGAGCAGTGAGAGGTTGGAACTTCTCTATCTGCTGTGCAAGAAGCTTGGGAAAACTATAGAAGATCTAGACAGGGAAAACAACACAGAGACAGGGGTTAGTGATGGTTAGATAGTAATAATAGATCTAGACAGGGAAACCAACATAGAGACACAGTTTGGTGATGGGTAGATAGCAACAGTAGATCTAGACAAGGACACCCACACAGAGACAGGGGTTAATGATGGTTAGATAGTAATAGTAGATCTAGACAGGGTAAACAACACAGAGATGGGTGTAAGTGATGGTTAGATAGTAATAGTAGATCTAGACAGGGAAAACAACACAGAGACAGTGGTTAGTGATGGGTAGATAGTATTAAATAGTAGATCTAGACATGGAAAAGAACACAGAGACAGTGGTTAGTGATGGGTTGATAGTAATAGTAGATCTAGACAGGGAAAGCAACACAGAGACAGGGGTTAGTGATGGGTAGATAGTAACAGTAGATCTTGACTCGGAAAACAACACAGAGATGGGTGTTAGTGATGGGTAGATAGTAATAGATGATATAGAAAGAGAAAACAGAGAAGAGACAGAAGTGGGGAAATACATGCAAAGATGAGTAACATGAGGTCTCTGCAAAAATCTGTCAAACAAAAGCATTAAAAGTATATGCTTTCCAATTAAATAAACTTAGAAACTACGCATGGAATCAGTTCCTTGCAATATTAAAAAAAAAATCCAAGTAATATGTTGTCTGGGCCGGACCAGATTATTGTGCATATAACAGATTTATAACTTTTGCAGAGACTTCTAAACAGTAAAATAGAACAAAAGTGAAAACACTAAATGACAAAGTGTTATGGATTAAATACAATTCATCAAAACATGCTGCCATGTTGAATGGTTAAAAATAATAAAGCAAAAAACCAAACTAAACCATTGACTTAGATTGCCAATGAAGTACAGACAGATGACAGTGAACTAATTGATCTTGAAAGAAGGAAACAATATAGAGGTTCTAATGGTCGTAGACTCATAATGGCCAACCAAGAACAGAGTTCTGTTTGACACAGGGATGATCAACTCACCTCAGTTATTGGACAGTAACCAATCTTGAGTCCACGAGATAGTCTTTCCCGCAGCTGTCTCTCACAGATGAACACCTGCAATGATTTTTACCTGATTTTAGAGCCATTTCAAAGCAGTTTCTCCCTGATAAAATTTTCTCATTATTTCTCTCATATTATATATTTTTCCCCACAAGCACTTTATATATGTAGTAAAAGGTTGGTGCCCTAACAAAAAAAGTGTCACAATTGTACCATTGTCGCAGAGAATTATCATTAACAAAGCTTAATAACCAGACATGTTAGTAAAAATAATATTTTCTTTATCTTTCCCTAATATTAGATTGCTCACTATTATGTTCCCCATTTTACAGACACAGGCAGAATTCCGCAAGTACTGCTCCAAGCAAGCAAAACATCATAAAATATCTTTAAAATCACTCACCTGATAGACAAGTTTCCTGTTGAGCGCAAACTGCTCTTGGAAGTTCTTGGTTTCCTCCTTTCTCAGCCACTCACTGTTGTCGTCCGGATGGGACGTCTTTGTGGCGAGCCGAGACTGCCACTGTGAGAAATCCCACGTGTGGCCCTTGTACACATCTTCCATGAAATCCTGTCATAAGGAATTTAATTAACCCTTTGCATGCTGGGAAATTTATCATCTGCTAAAATTTTGTCTGCTGAATTTCTTAAATCATCATTTTCTTCACTTTTTTTTTAAAGACCACTATCAGAATAGCAAACAGTTTGGATCCTGATGAGACGCCACTTTCTGTGGCGTATCATCTGGATCCAAACTGTTTGCAAAGGCCTTTTAAATTCGGTTCCAGCGCTAAAAGGGTTAAAAAACTGTTAATGTTACAAGTAAAAGCTTAAGCAAAGAACTCCCCGCCTCCGCATGTTTAAATATTAAGTAAGTTGTAATAATCATGCCCACTTTTGATTAACATAACAGTACTGTAGAGTTGTAAAAATCACATCAAAATCTGAAACAATTCAAATTGTGTATGCATGAGCTTGAATCAAACTGGCACTGAGTATTAAAATATTTCCTTGGCTTTTGATTTAGTTTTTTCTTAATTATAATCAATATAATATTGAGGCTTAATGATTAATAGCACTTTATCTCCACTTTGTTGTGGCGGGTTTAAAAATTAAACTGGTTAAATGAATCTTTAACAGAAATGCTATGTGTACATACATGCATTTCTTGACTGAAGTCCTCTTCATTGCAAGTCAGTCTTAATCCTTCATGAANCATGATCAATCAAGTGTTTGCCCCTCCACTTTGTTGTGGCGGGTATAAAAATTAAACTGGTTAAATGAATCTTTAACAGAAATGCTATGTACATACATGCATTTCTTGCTTGAAGTCCTCTTCATTGCAAGTTAGTCTCAATCCTTCATGAATGAAGATGTTTACCAGGTAATGGTACAGCCGGACATTTCTTGTCATGGCCTCCATTTTACCTTTGATTATTTCGTAGTTTGACAACATTTTTAATCTGGAAATATTATAAAAAAATATGTATTAATTAAATTGTTTTGGTTAATATCATAACATTATTTGTAATATATTATAGGTAAAACTGATATTATTCTGTAACAGTGCATGTGAAGTCTATTTATACTTTGAAATACTTTCTATGATATAAAACAGTAAAAGTATTTAAATGACCTTTTCAAACTTCAACTACTGTCTGTCAGTGGGTATCATCTACCAATGTAATCCCACACATGCCATATTTCTGCTATGTTACTTCTTATTTAGGTTTGAGCGTTTACCAATATTTTCTCAAGCTTTATTTTGTAAAAAAAATCCCAAAATGGCCTTCCTACAGATAGAATGTTCAGATTTTTCTTTTACAAAATATGATGTAATGATCGCAACGTTTTATATGTTTTTTAAGGATTGAATATAACTTCAGTAAGACATATTGATTTTTGTATCAATATTTTGCATTTGCAACATTCATAAATCACATAAAAAGTAAATGCATACGGAAAATAAAGCTTTATATTTCAAAACATCCACAAGCCACTTAGATTACTAGCTTAAATGTCATACATATTATAAATGGACTGTAAACGATTTTTCATTAATTATTTTGAAGTTTTTTTATTTTCAACTCTCTATCATCTCCAAATTCAAGCTACACAAAAGACAATATGATAACAAGTTAACCACTACGGGTTCGCCATCTTTGGCGGTGAAGACTACACAGATATGGCTCATTGTTGACCTGAAATGGCCCACAAGTCACCTGGGGGTGACATGAAGCCGATTCTAGTCACCCAAAGGTGACGAGCGTCGGCTTGAAATCACCCCAGGCAGGGTGACATGAATCGGCTTCTAGTCACCTCCGGGTGACTTCAAGCCATTTCAGGTCGACAATGACCCAATGAACACCACTATGTATTGTCTTCAACTCAACCTTTATTGGAGGACAAAAGCTTAATAAACTGGCAGACGGAATCACCGGGCTGCACACCCCACCCACTAATTCAGTTATTCAACTTATTGATAAACATTTTTGGCCGTTTATTCATTCCGTGTAAGAGTTTCTATAGTAAAAACCTAAAATAATTGTAATGGAAATCATTATTTATCTCTTCAAACACAGAATAAACAATTCCATATTAATATACGTTCGAAAATTGACAAAAATTACCACTCGATTAAACACGTCTTGACAGCTCTGAGTGTAAACTCAAAATGAGGCAGGACAATACGTTGTCAGCAGCAACGCTACGGAAGTGACGCCATATTGAAACATGTTTATAAAGCGGGACCATTTAATTGCAGGAAGAAATGCGATACTATTTTAAAACTTAACAGGCTTTAAATAATGGGAAACAAAATCACGAAATGGTTCTATGTTTTAACATGATTTATGTAAATGACAATCATCTATCGAGCATCGCTGCGAAATGTTCGATTACAAAATTATAAACCTAACGAAATCTGTGTTGCCTTACATGTAACTAAATACAATTGCGTAACACCATTCGCAATCCAGCAAGTCAGTCTAACACCAGTTATACACCATGGCAGTAAACACTAAGTCAATCATTCAAGAAGTTAGTCAAAACCAATTAAGTAATACACCAAGAATACACCAAGTCAATTACACACCAAGTAAATCATACACCAAGTAAATCGTACATTTAGTAAGTCATACTCCAAGTGAGTCATACATCAAATCAGTCATACATCTTGAGTCAATCATAGATCAAATCAGTCATACACCAAGTGAGTCATACAACAAATCAAGTATTTACCCACGTCAATTATACACCCAATCAGTCATACACCAAGTCAGTCATACACCGAGTCAGTCCAACACCAAGTCAGTCGTATAACATGTAAGTCGTAAAACAAGTTAGTCATGCACCAAGTCAATCATACACCAAGTAAATCGTTTACCAAATCAACCATACACCAAGTGAGTCAAACATCAAATCACTCGTACACCTAGTGAGTCAAACATCATATCCGTTGTACACCAAGTGAGTCCAACATCAAATCCGTCGTACACCAAGTGAGTCAAACATCAAATCCGTCGTACACCAAGTGAGTCCAACATCAAATCCGTCGTACACCAAGTGAGTCAAACATCAAATCCGTCGTACACTAAGTGAGTCCAACATCAAATCCGTCGTACACCAAGTGAGTCCAACATCAAATCCGTCGTACACCAAGTGAGCCATACATCATATCATTCGTTTACCAAGCCAATCATACACCAAGTCAGTCGTTCACCAAGTCAACCATACAACAAGTCAGACGTTCACCAAGTCAACCATACACTATCTTGAATATGCCAGCCTTACAACAAGTCAGTCGTTCACCAAATCAGGCATACACTAAGTGATCAATACACCAATTCAGACATAACCGAAGTGAGTCATACATCAAATTGGTAGTACACATAGCCAATTGTACACCAAGTCAATTGTACATCAAGTCAGTTATACAACAAGGCAGTAAAACACAAAGTCAGTCATGCAACAAGTTAGTCATACACCAAGTCAATCATACAACAAGTCAGTCATACACAATGTCAGTAATACACACATTAAGTCTTATACAGAGTAATTCGTTCACCAAGTTAGTCGCAAACCAAGTCAGGCATACACCAAGTCAGTTATACCATAAGTCAGCCATACACCAAGTCAGCCATATCCCAAGTAAGTCATACACCAATTCAGTCACCCACCACGTCATTCGTACACCAAGTCAGTCGTACACCAAATCGGTCAAAAACAAAGTTAGTAATTCACAAAGTCAGTGATACACCAATTCAGTAATACAAAAAGTCAATCATACACCAAGTCTGTAAGACACTAAGTCAGTCGTACACAAATTCAGTAACATGCAAAGACAGTTATATGTGAAGTCAGTTAACACATAGTCATCTATACACCAAGTCAGTCATACGCCAAGTCAGTCATTCACAAACTCAGCAATACAGTCAGTCATGTAAAAATTTATTCATGCAGCAAAGTTAGCCATACACCAAGTCAGCCTTACACCAAAAAAGCCATACACCAAGTCAGTCATACACCAGGTCAGTCATACACCAGGTCAGTCATATGCCAAGTCAGTCATACACCAAGTCAGTCATACACCAAGTCAGTCATACACCACGTCAGTCATGCACCAAGTCAGTTATACCCTCAATCAGAGATCTACCAAGTCAGCCACTACCAAGTCAGTAACACAGAAAGTCAGTCATACACAAAGTCAAGCATACACCAAATCAGCCATACGCCAAGTCATTCATACACCAAGTCAGTTATACACCATGTCCGTCATACACCACGTCAGTCATACACCCAATCAGAGATCTACCAAGTCAGCCATACACCAAGTCAGTCATGCACCAAGTCAACCATACACCCAAATCAGTCGCACACCAAGTCAGTCATACACCAAGTTAGGCATACACCAAGTCATTCATGCAGTTAAGTTAGTCATACACCATTGACCAAGTTAGTCACACACTAAGTCAGTCAATAACGCAGTCAGACATACACAAAGTCAGCAATACACCAGTTCAGTCATACACCAAGTCAGGCATACAACAAGTCATTCATGTAGCAAACTTAGTCGTACACCAAGTCAGTCACATACTAAGTCAGCCATACACCAGTTCAATCAGATACCAAGTCAGCCAAACACCAAATCAGACATACACAAAGTCAGCCATACACAAAGTCAGCCATACACCAAGTCAGCCTTACACAGTTCAGTCATACACCAAGTCAGTCATACACCAGTTCAGTCAGATACCAAGTCAGCCATACACCAAGTCAGTCATACACCAAGACAGCCAAACACCAAATCAGACATACACAAAGTCAGCCATACACAAAGTCAGCCATACACCAGTTCAGTCATACACCAAGTCGTCATACAACAAGTCATTCATGCAGCAAACTTAGTCTTACACCAAATCAGTCACATACTCAGTCAGCCATACACCAAGTCAGCCATACACCAGTTTAGTCAGATACCAAGTCAGTTTCACACCAAGTCAGTCATACACCAAGTCAGCCAAGCACCGAATCAGACATACACAAAGTCAGCCATACACCAAGTCAGTCATACAACAAGTCATTTATGCAGCAAACTTAGTCGTACACCAAGTCAGTCACATACTAAGTCAGCCATACACCAAGTCAGCCATACAAGAGTTCAGTAAGATACCAAGTCAACCATACACCAAGTCAGTCATACACCAAGACAGCCAAACACCAAATCAGACATACACAAAGTCAGCCATACACCAGTTCAGTCATACACCAAGTCAGTCATACAACAAGTAATTCATGCAGCAAACTTAGTCTTACACCTAGTCAGTCACATACTAAGTCTGCCATACACCATGTCAGCCATACACCAGTTCAGTCAGATACCAAGTCAGTTTCACACCAAGTCAGTCATACTCCAAGTCAGCCAAACACCAAATCAGACATACACAAAGTCAGCCATACACAAAGTCAGTCACACAGCAAAGTTAGTTAACATCGGTAAACTAAGCCAGTCATACATCAAGTCAGTTATTGACCTCGTCAGTCTTTTACTAATTCAGTCATGCGTCAAGTACACAACAAGCCAGTCATACTCAAAGTAGCCATACACAAAGTTGGCCATACAAAACGCAATCGTAAACAAATTAAGTAATACATAAAACACTATATATATCATACACTTAGTAGTCATTCATCAAATCAGTCGTACACCAAGTCAGTCATACACAAATTCAATCACATACTAAATCAGTCTTATACCAAATAAGTTATACACAAAGTCAGTCATACAACAAGTCACTCGTCAATAAAAGTCGTTGATAGAAATATACTAAGACTGTTATTGTTATCCATACAATCAACCAAATATTCAAGTTTGAAAAAAAAACATTGAGACAAAATTACACATTTACAAAAATACATCAACACTTTCATGCATATTGTAAGTAAAAACAATCGTGCATTGTTAAGACTGCCACAACATTGTTATGTAAAATAGTGTAAAAAAACAATGCATGCATTTTCTTTGAAAATATATATTTATATCTATTTATCTATGTTTCATTGAATGATTGATTGCATGATTGGTTAATTGACTGATTTCTTTGATTCTTCCTATGGAAAAATTACAAACGAAAATTCTTAAAATTTACCCCACTCATTGATTTATAAAATGTTAATGGTGAAACTTGCCATGATTCTTTTAGTGTTTGCAGTGCTTTTAATGACTTTTTTACCAGTATTGCTACACTTTTGGACAAAAACTTCCAGTCGCAACACAAAAATATGACGTAAAGTCGGAAGCATTGGACAGTTTTTACAAAACAATGAACCCTAATAACAAGGAAATGCACCTCCATCATGGTACAGAGATTATTTTTTTTAAGAACTTAATAATTTGAGTGCCGGTAAGAGTACGGGTCTGGTTGGTATTTCAGCTAGGTTCCTTAAGGATGGGGCAGATATCTTAAAAATTCCAATTCGTTTTATTGTTAACTTGTCTAAATCTGAGGGATGTGTTCAAGGTTACTTTAAACAAGCTAGGGTTAAGCCTTTGCACAAAAAGATAGTAAGTTAGATGTTGGAAATTATAGGCCAGTCAGTATACTTAGTGTAACTTCAATTTTTTTAGAAAGAGCAGTGTACATACAATTGGAATCTTNTTGGACTATTGAAACTGGAATAACAATAACTTGAAACAGGTGTGTGCAATTACTAGATACATTATTGAAGAAGGAATTCATTCACGCCATTACTATTATATAATTATAAATATAAATTACAATTTTATAACTTGTGTGACGACGTTTATTTGGTATTTGACATCGAAAATATTATAATATACTGGGAATACCGTACAAATAAGACGCACCAATGGATGTTGAGACAATTATGACAGCCACCTCGGATGTAAAGGCGGCCAAACGCAGATTGCCATTTCAGAAAAACTTTAGTCAAGATGTTGGTTTGATGTTGGTGTATTAAATAAAACAGGTGTAGCATCAATTTATAATTTATTGTATTGCATTGTGTTAAGCAAAGATACATTAATGCACTTTACTCACGTTTAGTTTAAATTTTTTTTCGTTGAGAGGATTATACTGGCTTTTATGTACACCGACGGTCATTACATTTTAAACATTAAAATGTCCTACCAAAATATAGTAAATTCACAATTAAAGTATATAAATCTAATTTTAAATCAATAAATATATATGTTTTATACCTAATCACCTTTATAACATACGTTTACAAACAAATTAGTTTTGATTCAATTTATATTGCATAGTTTGATTTTGTTATATGATTTCTGTCAGCGGAATCTCTCGCGCGTAACTTACGAAATGATCACGAGGCATTGTTTTGTATAATTCCATCCATTCCGATACATAGTTAGTATCCTCACTGGCCAGCAGTGTCACTTTCAGGTAGGTCGCCACTGTCTGATATTCACCTGTCAGATCTAAATGATAAAAACAACGATTAAACAGTTGACCGATAAGTTTTAAAACAAAGATAATTCAACTCATATTTAGGGAGACAACACTCGTAAAATGGATATTTTGCATCAAAACATGTCTAAACAAGAGGTTAGTAATATGTATTTATATCTATACCGGTTACCGTAATGACAATATACATATGGTATTAAATACTTATAATTCAACTCTCTGATTGATAATATCGTATAAATTTCTGTAATGATATATATTAACACAACGCTCAAAACGGATCATCAACTCACGGTAATTTCTCTTCTTTTTACGATTTTCTATGTACTTAATAATTCGTGTTTATTCCAAATATTCGAAATATATACAATTGTTTAATCAAATTATATTATGAGAAAACTGAATGATCAAATAAACCCACGCCGCACAGCGCCCGTAAAGTACATTTTTATTATCGATTTCAATAAATACTATTATTTAAAGACTGCACATATGAAGAGCGTAGTTAAAACTCTAGGCTAGAAATAGTATTTTTGAAAAGAGTTACACACTTTGTATAATTGTCCCAAAAAGAAATGATTTATTTTAGATTATTCTTGCTCAAGAGCCTTGGTTTCTTGTTTAAACACAATCTCTCTCTCTCTATATATATACACACATATATATATTGTGCTTGAATCGGTGACACTTCTGTCGAAAAATTGTCATTTTCACGGCTCAACAACACATGTTCCTTGGCAATAATGAATAGGTTCTACATCAACAGAGATACATATTTATGTTGACCATGGCGTTAGAATTGTCGAAACAAATGTTAATGCCTACATGATAATGGCATGTTTTCTGCAAAGGCCAGTAAAGCTTATTATTCATAAAACATAGACGAACAGTTTCTTTGACTTACTAGCCACGACCTGTTATTCATGCATTACCATTTAAGCAATTGCTGCTATATCACAAGCATCTGGAACATTTTTCATAAATAAAATGCATCAAACAAGTGTGTACAAAAAAGATATTTGAAAGCCTGTACACTGATAGTCATAGCCTTTAGCTCAGGGAACGCCGATAAAATGCTTTTCAACTTATTCTTATGTTTAAAGACATTTTACGGGTATAATAAACAACTTTTTCCAGATAACATTTGCCTGCATCTGATATTCCGCTTCGCCTATTTTGTGCACTAAACTAGATTATTGAAAGGAACTAACTGACTAAATGCACGATCCACGAATCTCGATCTTATAACACGTTCTTTACCTTCCTTATTGCATTGTTGCATACGGTGTTGTATCCGTTTAGGTAATATTGTTGTTGATAATTTATATATTATTCCATGTAAACATTTTCAAATTGGCATAACTAAATTAATCCAAATCGATACTATCGATTTGTAATGTTGCTGTAAGTAATTCTCGTGTAAACATTAATAGTATATATATCTCACTGATATGCACAAGGCATTGAGTTGAAATGTTAAAAATGCGTTGAAAAAATTTGCATGTCCATGTAAAGATTTAATTTAAAGTATTTGTTTCATAATGGAGTAAAATTAAACATATATATATGGCATCACATCAAAAACTTATTTAATTTTGAAGAATATGTTGCAACTGCATCTTGGGCTTTGAAAAGGCTTGAGCTCATATCTTTATAAATAAACATTTACGTAATAATAGCAACATCCACATTCAATGTAGTAATAAGTAAGACAAGTAATTTTATACTCACATGTTTGTACGAAAACTTGAATGCACTTAGCAAGAAGATTAGGTAAAACTCCTCGTTAATTCCAACTCGTATACTTTGGATTTTCTTACCTCTTTAAAATAACATTTATCGTTTAGTGATGACTAGCCATTCAATAAACCATGAGAGTATTTCATAGAAATGTAATAACAGCTGCAAACGAACTAAGGGTAGTTTACTGGCCGAAAAAGACCAATTATATGCATTATCGTTTTCACTATGAGCAACACATATGTTTGCAATAAGAATGAGATCTATTTTTCTATCATACTGCGCTCAGAGTCGAAACATCGTGGTCGTGTTTAATGCGAAGCTTTGTCCTTTTAAAGATATTTGCGCGTACAAGTTTACAATCGACCTTTACACGCAATAATATTCTCTATCACTGAAACAACATTTGTAATATGTTTTGTTTAGAATAAATAACAACTAAAAGAGAAAAAGCTGGTTTAGGATAATCATTACTATCACAATACAAACATTATCTTTCGTTTCTTGGTATAATAGTAGATCCATAGTATGAAAAGATAGATAGTGTATAAAATGTAATTAAAAATCCGCACCAAACTGGCAATAAATAATATAGTGAAATTAAGATGCACGAACAAAACATGGTCCACAGCTGACATGCTCTACATTTGAAATCATCCGTTACTTTATAAAATATTACGTACAGTAATTGATGATTAAGAATAATTAAATTGTATTTTGATAGCGTCTTATATTACACAAATGTCAAATGATAAATGAAGCTTTTTGTCGGGAAAATACAGTACGGGTCGCACTTTATGTATTATTTAAGGTTATACTTCCCTCAAAATAGTCCTTATAATAATACACACGGTTTACTAATTGCATATACCATGTGGTTCACTAAGTGTCATGTAAATATTGCAAATCAATATAACAATATAATATGATTTTACCACAGCAATTAATATTTAAATTATCAATAATACGACCGTGTGTTGATGCATGCTCATTTTTAAATAAATATGTAAATAACTCTTACAATTTAATCACAAATCGACTCAAACATCAACAAAAGACAAAACAACAAACACTAATTCACATTAAAAGCAGACAGAGACTGAATGCCTGGATCTAACATTGCATATGGTACTGAGCATTGCTGATTCTCGCTGCGGAAGTTATCATTTTCTTGGTTAAACGTTTTTTTGGAAATATATGTCTTCCAGCTTGGGTAGCCCTAGTGCAACACACAGGAATGTAAAAAATAAGTCTTAATGACATCAATTGCAGCTTTTGACAGTATGTTAATGAGTATCGTTTTTTTTTTAAATAATTATAACACGATAAGAATATGTTTTGTTAATCGTGTAAATGAATTCCACAACGGAAACTAGACCAAAGCAAATCATTAACATACCGATAAGCGTTCATATTGTCCCATTCATGAACTATTGCATGCACGAAATTCAATATTGGTATAAAATCTTTGAGTTCCTTTTAATTACGATGGATTGCGTTCAAATATTTGTCATTAGTTCCTAGTGAATGGCGTTGGAAAAAATTGAATTTTCGATATTTACAATGTACCTATTGTATTCTGCCAGACTCCACAACAATATAAGATTTACTCGATCAATTAACAAAACACAGAAGTACTTAAAATTGGCAGCGATTTCGAGTTCAGTGTACAAAGTTGTTTTTTCCTAAAACAATACCAGTTCGCTTTGTGACATTTATTGTTCAAATAAATACTAAATCGATGTTCTCTTATGTATGAGTAGTGTTCAGATAGAATCATAAAATGGCGGTAAATGTGTAATTTCGAACACCGGGATCGAATTGTATCTTCACAGTGATATTTAGTGAATGATACTTTCGCATGTTTATTTAATTTATCAGATAACTGCAGTCTCATCGATCGGGTTAAACACACCGTTCAAACGTTATCTTTATAATATCGGTATTATAGCGCACGTTTATTTCTGAACGGTACGTTTAGACCTCTATGCATTTCTAGGTAACAAAACTAAATTATGCCTTTTTCTGCAAAGAAACACCCAGTTCTGGACTGCAGCATTGACGTTAATTATTATTTGTATTTTTTACATTTCTGACACATTTCACTGGGTTCACGAGCATAAATTATTAATTAATAATTATCACAAGATTAGGTGAGTAAAGATCAATTACTATTTTCTGACAAAACGTTTGAACGCTCGGAAACATAGTATTGATCTATTTCGAACCCTCTTATATTATTAATCTTCAACATAATCTATAAATAACTTAATAATCTCTACCCGTATAACACGATTTAACAAACCCACTAAATAAGCATGGAGACTTGTTTCACATAATTTGATGTTTCTGTGTTTCTGACGTCGACGACGCGATATTTGTGTTTTGTTTTCTGTACATGCTATACTTTGGAATACGCGGAGACGCAACATTTCATTTCATACAATAAATCTCGTCCGAATGTATATGTCTATCAAATAAGTATCACAATATCACCCAAAACAATCGGAATTCCTTACAGTCACAGGTGTCATGAAAGCATTGCTCTCATACAAGAATTAACGAGGGTACATGAATCAAATCATAAAACGCAAGTGCAAACTTCATTAACTGTCGGTTATACACAGTTTAACGATTCAACATTGTATACGAATACATAATGACGTAAATGCACGATCCACAAATCTCAATCTCATAACACGTGATGACTAGCCATTCAATACACCACGAGAGTGTTTGATCGAATTATAATTATACATGCAAAAGAAGCAAGTGTTGTTTTCTTGCCGAAACACACTAATTATATAAATAAGCGTTTTCACTATGAGTTGACACATATGTTTGCAATAAGAATGATGTTTATTTTTTGCTATATTACTGCGCTCAAAGCCGAGACTTCGTGTTCGTGTTTCATGTGAAGCTTTGTCGTTTTAAAGAAATATGCGCGTTTAAGTTTACAATCGACCTTTACACGCGATATCATTCTCTTTCTGTGAACAACATTCTTAATAGTTTTGTTTAGAATACAAAACATATATAAAAAATAAATCTCGTTGAAGATAATCATTACGATAACTATAAACACAGTATCTATCTTTCTTGGTATATTACAAGATCCATAAAATAAAAAGATAGATAGGGTATTAAATGTTGATAACAATCCAGACCAAACTAGTTTTATTTTCGGCAAAAATAAATAAAATAGTGAACATTAAAATGCATGGAAAAATATGGTCCACATCAGGCATGCTATATATTGTAAAGAATACATAACTTAATCAAATTTTACGTGTGGATATTTGTGATTAAGAATACTTGCATTGTAGTTTGACAGCGTCTTATGCGATGACATTTGAAATGATTGATGAAACTTGTCGGGAAAATACGGTACGTGCCGAACTTTATTTATCGTTCACTATTATATTTCCCTAAAAACTAGTGCTTGTTATAACACATGGTTTACTAGTCGCATATACCACGTGGTTTACTAATTTTCATGTAAATGTTGCACATCAATATAATGATGTTATTTGTTTTTATTATTTCAAATATCAATAATATGACAGTGTGTGTGTTAAATCATGCTTATTTAAAAAAAAGATTACAATTAAATTACAAATCAACTCAACTAACATAAAAAGAAAAAATAATAAGTCACATCATATCAAAAGCACACTTACAATGACTGAATCAAATTGGCTGCAAATGGTCCTGATTATTGTTGATTCTTGCTTCGCAAGGTGCCATTTTCTTTCTTAAAAGTGTTGTTGCAAACTTGTTGTTAAAGCAACTAGCACGCAACAAAGTGCACTTCTGCATATTACAGTCGTATAATTGTACACCCTGTTATAACATGAGCTCGAATTTTGCATGATAAATAAACACTTGTTTTCGGTTTGCGAAGTTTTCAAAAATGTTCTTGATATTGAGAGTTAAATAAAACAGCATACTCCTATATCATTAAGGTTGATACCTTGACATAATTGTATATTAAAGAGCTGCTTAAATATCAGTAATGTGGGTCTTATGCCAAAATCGGCCAGTGTAGCTCACGAGACCAACAAACATTACGTGAATTTAAAGAGAACCGGGTAAGATCTAACCAGACTACGAGAAGGCCGCATATGGCATAAGAACCGTTCTCGCATGACGCGGGTCATATGTCTTTCCACTTGGATATCCCTAGTCCATATCACACGAATGTGGTGTATACGTCTTAATGACATCATTTGTGGCTTTTGTCAGTTTGTAAATGAGTGTCGTTATTTAATACTGATAACACCATAATAACATGTTTTTATAAATTGCGCAAATGAATTCCGGTACTAAAAAAAGTCTAAACCCAATCACTCACAGACCGTTAAACTGTCATATTGCCCCATTCTTTAACTATAGAATGCACAAAAGTTTATGTTGGTCCTAATTCTTTGAGATCTTTTCAATTGTAATGGAGTGCGTTCAAATATTTGTCATTAGTTCCAGATGAAGGGCGTTTCAACAAATTGATTTTTCGATATTGATAGTGGACCTATTGTATTCTGCCATCATCCACGACAATATTAGATTTACTCGATCAATTAACACAACAATATTAGTACTTAAACCTGGCAGCGATTGCATTTGTACAAATGGACTCTTTTCTAAAACAATATCGGTTTGAATCAATGTTCCGTTATTAGTGAGAATTGTTCATGTAGTATTATGCAGTCGGCTGCATAGATGTAATTTCAAATCGTGACTTAATAGTTCACCGGGTAGAATCTGACCAGACTTCGAGAAGGCCCATATGGCATAAGAACCGTTCTCGCATGACGCGGGCCTTTTGTCTTTCCACTCGAATAACCCTAGTCCAAACCACACGAGTATGATGTTTAAGTCTAAATGACATCATTTGAAGCTTTTGTCAGTTTGTAAATGAGTGTCGTTATTTAATACTGATAACACCATACGAACATGTTTTGTTAATCGTGTAAATGAATTCAGCAACTAAAAATAGTCTTAACTCGATCATTTACAAACCGATTAGCGGTCATATTGTCCCATTCATTAACTATTGCATGCACGAAATTCTATATTGGTCCAAACTCTTTGAGATCCTTTCAATCACGATGGATTGCGTTCAAATATTTGTCATTAGTTCCGTTTGAATGCCGTTTGAACAAATTGGCTTTTCGATATTGATATTGAACATAATTTTTTCTTCCTGCCTCCAAAACAATACGGGATTTACTCGATAAATTAACATAATAATACTGTTACTTAAAATTTGCATCGATTGTTAGTTGAACACTGTGGCTCTTTCTATAACAATACCGGTTCACATTGCGACATTAATTAAAACTTAATTATGAAATTACTTAAAAGCTACATAACATATTATCATGCAACTTGGTATAATAATTAGGCTGTATGTTGCCTTTTGTCCGTTTGTCAATATCTTCCTATGTTTACCAATTTGTCAGTTTGTTCTTCGGCAAAAATAAAGATCTTGAAAAGTAGAATATATGATTATGAACATGTAAAATGGATTTCATAATGCAACATTATAAGTGTACATATAAAGGGCAGTAAGTTTCACGATTTTAATAAGTTATGGTTTTCAATCAAACTGTATGAGGTTAAAATGTACTATTAATAATTTGTAATACAACCCACCTCAGAAATTGTGCATTCTATTTTAAACTGAATACCGCAGGATAATGTCAAATAATTTGGGTTTATATAATCATAAACAAGATAATTTTAGGAAATCCCTTAGAAAGATATTATGGGAAAATAATTTTATTATCACTAATATAGTTTTCGAATTATAACATGATTACCGGAAATGGTTGATAAACTTCATAGCGAGAATAAGCCCGATGTTTTTTTCCAATCGCATATATAATTAACAAAATCCCCCAAAGACTGATATAACATGTTATTTACAAAGTGTGTGAAGTCAAGAACATTAACAAGATAAAGGAGATATATGTTACGGTGCAGCACTTAGGCACTCGTCCATATACGAGCCGAAACGAGCAATTTATCAAATGAGGACAATTTGTTTGCAAATCTGAATGCGTTGATGATGGTTACAAGTGTAAGAAAACATAAAACTCTTTGGGAATAGATTATAATACCTAATTGTCAATGTGACTTTCATTTGGTCAGCAAATTGTGCTCGGTGCAGAGCTAAATGGTGACTGTAGATTAATGTAGCCTTATTGAAAAATGATGTCGTTTCATGGTGACGGAGAACTAGAACACTCAACACACACAAGTCAATTTAGCAATATCTCTTGTTATTAATTCATTATAACATCAGTAAATGCCTTATATTAAAAAGGTCAATTATGTTTGTTTGAAAATATAAATTCTTTTTGTACTGGCTTAAGAACAGTTTTTCATCAATGATGACAGTTGCTGCAAAAATAATAACTTACGCATACATAGATTTCCATCGTGCAAATGCACGTGTTTTGTGCATAAATCAAAACGTTATTAAAAAATTAATGGATATTCCTACATAATATGGATCATTACCCCATCATGACCAGAGTAAGAAGATTTTAACTAAACTATCAGCAAAATACCTACTTGTTGACAAAACTTGTGGACCCTTGTATCATACCGTTATAATTCGAGATCATAGTAATGAAGAAGCAGTAATATCATGTGTACAATTAGCGATTACATAGCGTTGATGCATATGCACTGCAGTATCCTAGTTACCAACATTAAAAAAACGCTAACAGTAGTATCATTGTATTATAATATATGTTATTAATAACTACTTCCATTTAGAAATATATGTAAAGAAACTGGAAACACGTGTTATTTTGACATCACTCTTGGTTATAGAAAGAATGCACTTGAATCTATCATTTCGTTTTCATTACATAAGTTCTGAAGACGCGCTCTTCAGATTAATTACAGATTGTATACAAACTCTCTCGATAAGTCGTTCTTAATCGAGCCGCTTGTCTGTCACACTTACAAAATCACTTTGATAAATCATTCACTTGACTGGAGAAGTAACAAGTAAATTGACGATTGGACAATTGCATTATTTGCATTTCGCGGTTCAGAATTACAGTGCTAAAGCGAGCAGTTTTCAAACATCTTGTGTATTGCGGTAATAGCTGTCGTAATGACCGTGTAATATCTTTTTGTCCACTATTGATATGAATTCTAACGAAGTCGTAATTTATTATTGTATTCAATTTGGAGATTACAATTACATAATAAGACGTCTTGGTATAAATATTTATATCCGCCTAAGTGATCGCTTGCACACGTCTTTTCAATACATAAAAATCATATTTTGAAAAACAAATGTGTTTTATTTTCCAATACCTTTACATTATGTCAATAGTTATGTTATCATTAGGAAAACACGCACATCGATACAATCATATAATGCCCAACCCCTGTTATAATTAATTTTCATTTGAATGTGCGAACTTCTGTAGTGTAGCTTAATAAGTATCTCATTAAGCATATAGGCGCCATTAATGTTTCGTGCGAACAACCAGTATTTCTAGCAGACAAATTACTGCAAACTCAGTCGGACGAACGATTTCTCTACAAAACACCACTTTGCCATTAAAAAGGTGCATATTTAAAGCTATTCGAATCAATAGTAACGTCTCAGTGTTTGTACGATCTCTTTAGAGTATATTTTTGATGCAGATTAGGTCAACTTCAACAGTTTGCTTTCGGCGAAATTTTTCTTTTGAGATTTGTATTAGTGTAAATTTAGATGACCAGTGTACTTTGTGACATTTTAGAGATCGACTAAGCATAATAAACAAGTACTGGGGGAATAAATCGGTATACCCTCTGGACACAAACAAAAAAGAAAGAACAAAAGAACGACCGAACAAACGAATGAAAGAACAAATGACCAACAGGACGAAACAACGAAGAAACAACCAAACACATAAGCACAATATTACATGCATACATCACATATAATAGGAAATGTGTTTTGTTATGTTTCCGATCCGACTACATTCCGCGTATTTTCAACGTACCAATTTCAGAAAAGCAAGGTTTTGATATCCTTGAATAGAATACGAATTATTAAAATGAGAAAATGTGTGTTGTCGGGCACATACAAATGTCTTTGAAAACATATCATACGCTGGAACGTTTAGACAGTCAGTCATCCGTAGGCGTATTATGTTATTCAATGAGAATGTATATAACATACCGAATATTAGTCCATCTGCGAAGGCAATTGTTGAATGTGTCATAGATGTATTTCTCACAAGATCTCGATATACATTTTTTTGGCTTTCCTGGTTTGTAACTATTATTTCGAGAGCACTCAATTAAGTTATCTGTTTCTTAAATATATAACGTTCGTGGAGTGTATAACACAATTTTCTTTATTCCTTGATATATGCTCCTTCTTCAGTAGTTTTGTTATGACATATGAAAAGTGTAAACAAAATGATGTATTCTTCTGCTATAATGCTACTGAAACATAGTCAAATGTGCCGTTATTGTTGCTGATAGAGAAATATTGAATGTCTAATGACAAAGCAATATTGCAACTTTCTGGAACAGGACTCTGTGCAAATTCAATTTATCCTACTACAGTCATTTCAGTCATTTGATCATTTCCATTATTGTAAAAACTCGATTCTTTCATTGACGCATAGATGTTCGGAGACCTCAAATCAATGCAAACGGCGCTGTCAATGCCTTCTTAACAAACTTGACCCGGCCTTTGGCAATGCAGCTTCGGAGGAGACAAAGCTTAAACAATATTGAATGACTTTCTGATAAATGTGTAGCTATTTGTGATTTCAGAACAAATAAAAACAACTTTTAAGTCAACAATTCAGCTCGAGTAATGCGTCTGTGCGATTGTTCGCCATCGGGTCCAATGCGTACATGACGTCGTTAAAAGTGTTACATTGCTGTTATTGAGAATTCAAAAATTGATTTATTTACGATTAGTTTCAACCACGAACGCACGCGTGGGAAAATATTTCCTTGAACATCTCCATAATTTATGTAACTATCGATGAATCAATATGGTAGTATATAAACGCAGGCGAGCTCAAGAGAGTATGCTATTGGCAAGGGACATCAATTTGTTCTTATTTATTTTTCGAACTCTGGATTGAAAGCAAGCGCTGATAGTTGTTTTAATTATTAACAGTAATAAACAAATAGAACTCACAATCAGAGATACAATTGACTTCTAAAAGCTTTTTGCGTAAACAATCAGAGAAATGACAATTTATGTGACTACTGGAAATGGAATAACAATTACCTGAAACAGTTGTTTGTAATAACAAGATAAATTATTGAAGAAGAAATTCATTCACACTTTTACAATTATATAATAATAAAAATAAATAAAATAGTTACAAACGTTTGTGACTTTATTTGGTATTTGGGATTGAAAACATTACAATATACTAGGAATACTGAACAAATACGACGCAACAATGGATGTTGAGACAATTATGACAGCCACTACGGATGCAGAGGCAGCTAAACGCAGATTGGCGTTCCAAAAAAGCTTTAGTCAAGAGGTGGGTTTAATTTATTATGCAACACTAGTAACATCAATTTAGGATTTAGTGCATTGCATTGTGCCAAAGAAAGAAAAATGAATTATATGTATACTTTATGGACGTTTAGCCTTATATATATTGTTTCGTTGATTGAATTAAATTGGCTTTACTATACATTGACTGTCATTTCATTCTAAAATAGAAACCCTTTCTACAAATAATTGAAAATTCTCAATGAAATTAAATACAAGATCTTAAACTCAATGTATATTTATTTTATAGAGAATTCCCTTAATATTCATACGTTTACAAAAATGATAGTATTTTGGTCAAATCTATATTATATAGTTTGATTTTGCGCTGTTATTTCTGGATATTGTATCTTTTGCGCTTATCTTCATATTTGCACACAAGGCATTATTATAAATAATTGTATCCGTTTGGATACATCGATATTATCGAAAATGTTCGGAATTTTCAATTAACAATCAAATACAAAAAGTAATGTCTTATATTCACATTTCAATTCTAAATGATATCAAACGATACTACAGTTGACCGATTAGTTTTAAACTCAATTTTAGGGGAACACAACTCTTTGAATGGATTTTTTACCTCTATGCATGTCTAAACATGATTTAATTATACGTATTTTTTGTAAATCGGTTACTGTAATAACTATTTTCATAAGATATTAAATTGAAATTAAAGAACTCTCTAAATAATATCGGTGACTATTTAAATTAAGAGAATGGTTGGAAACGCTTGATCATCTAATGGTATTTTTTTTTTGTATTTATTCATTTTCTATGAACGTAATAATTGTGTTGATTCCAAATATTCGAAATTGACATACTATTTCAAAAACTGACATTATGAGAAAAATAAAAGTGCAAATGAACCCACGCATTCGCCCGTATAATTCACTTTCAGTCGCGTTTTCAGTTTATAAAATTGCTTAAATAATTAAAATAACAATTCGAACTGATAACATTTAGCTCTTAATAGATTATTGCTGTATCGCACGGCTTTACAACAAATGTTCCGTGATAATAATGAACAGTTTTTTTTTTTATTAAAGTAGGTATTAAATGTAATTAAAAATCCGGACCAAACTAGTTTTATTTTCGTCAATAAATAATAAAGTAAAAATAAAAAGGCATGGACATATATGATCTACAATTGACATGCTATATATTGGAAATCATGCGTTACTTAACCCTTTAAGCACTGGAACCGACTTTTAAAGGCCTTTGCAAACAGTTTGGATCCAGATGAGACGCCACAGAACGTTGCGTCTCATCAGGATCCGAACTGTTTGCTATTCTGATAGTATTCTTTGAAAAAAAAATGAAGAAAATGCTAATTTTAGAAATTCAGCAGACAATATTTTAGCAGACGACAAATTTCCCAGCATGCAAAGGGTTAATAAAATATTACTAATTGTTGATTAAGGATAGGTACATTTTATTCTCATAGCGTCTTATACGACGAAATATCAAATGATGGATAAAACTTATTGTCGGGAAAATACTGTACGTTCCGAACTTTATTTATCATTTAATATTATAGTAATAATAGTAATTAGTATAACCCACACGGTTTAATAATCACATATACCATGTGGTGTACTTATCGTCATGTACATGTTGCAAATAATTTCAACAATTTGATTCGATCTTAGCACAGCAATATACATTTCAAATATCAATAAAATGACTATTTGTCAAATCATGCTCGTTTCAAACAAAGCTTCAACTACAGCTTACAATCACAAATGATCTTAAACAACAGCCTTAGACAAAGTAATAGCAATCACATTAAAACACCCTACCATTGACTGAATCAAAATTGGCTGCATATGGTGCCAATTATTGTTGTTTCTCGCTGCGGAAGGTATTTTCTTTGTTACAAGTCGTGTTGCAAACTTGTTGCTAAAGCAACTAGCACGCAACAAAGTTCACGTCTGCATATTACAGTCGTATAATAAACTCTGCTATAACAAGAGCTCGAAGTTTGAATGTTAATAACACACTTTATTCGATTTGCGAAGATTACAATAATGTTCTTGATATTGACAGTTAAATAAAAAAGCATAAACCTATATCATTAAGGTTGAGACATTGACGCAATTTTATATTAAACAGGTGCTTAAATATCAGTTATAATAAATCCGCGTCATGCGAAAAAGGGTCTAATGCCAAAAACGGCCAGTGTAGTTCACGAGACCACGAAATATTAAGTGACTTTATAGCAAACCGGGTAGAATCTGGCCAGACTACGAGAAGGCCGCATATTTCATGAGAACCCTTCTCGTACGACACGGGTCAAATGTCATTCCGCTTGGATTAATCTAGTCCAAATTACGTGATGTATATGTCTTAATGTGTAAATGACAGTATTTGAAGTTTTTGTCAGTTTGTTAATGGTTGTCGTTATTTAATACTGATAATACGATAAGAACCTGTTTTGTTAATCATGTAAATGAATTCCGTAACTCAAAATAGTCCAAACCCGATCGCTTACAGACCGATTAGCGATCATATTGTCCCATTCATTAACTATTCCATGCACGAAGTTCCGTATTGGTTCAAAATAGTTGAGATCCTTTCAATTACGATGGATTGCGTTCAAATATTTGTCACTAGTTCCTAATGAATTGTGTTTAAACAAATTGACTTTTCGATATCGCTGTTGGACCTTTTGCATTCTTCCAGCCGCCACAACACTATTAGATTTACTCGATCAATTAAATAAACATAAGTACTTAAAATTGGCAGCGATTTCATTTGCACAAATGGAGTCTTTTCTTAAACAATACCAGTTGGCTTTAGGACATTACTGGTTGAAATTAATACTAAATCGATGTTTTATAATGCATGAGTATTGTTCAGATATAATCATGAAAAAGCTTCATTTCAAACACCGAGATTCAATTGTATTTTCACAATAATATTTCATGCATGATACTTTCATATTTATATTTAATTTTATCAGATTACTGCAGCCGAATCGATCGGATTAAACACCCCGTAAAACGTAAGAATTATGATGTCGCTATTATAGTACACGTTTGGTTCGGTATGTTTAGACCTCTATGCATTCCTATGTGATAACAGCGAAATGATGATTTTTCAGTACAGAAACACTCAGTCCACCCAGTTCAGACGATAAAGTCGTTTGAATGTATATGTCTATACAATTGTAAAGTATAAAGTATTGTAAAGTATAAAACTATTACCCAACACGGTTTATTTAAATTAAGTGTCATTTATTCATTGCTCTCATACACCAATTAACGAGGGTACAAAGATTCCAATATTAAAAAAGTGCACATTTCTTTTATTTTCGGTAATTCAATTTTATGCTGCTATATTGGATATGAATAGATAATGATAGTTTTCCACTAAACGACACAAATACATATACGATCGTTAGTTGGTGTGAAGTTACAAGGGCATTATAGTGAAGAGCCCTCGCCGTTTCATGCGACATGAAGCAATATGGCGATCCATTACGTTGGTAACATTAACCGCTATATACTATTTACAGAGACGTGAAATCGAGAAGATACCAACTCTCTTTTCTTAAACATCCTAATGTAAACAAACTCTACTTATATAACTATATATAAATATCACATTTTAACATACTAAACTAAAGTTCAAAATTGTAAGACAATTATTAATGAGACACTTGACAANAGTAGTAGTAGTAATAATAGTAATACTAGTAATAGTAGTATGTTGTGACTGTAGTTTTAGTCGAAGGTTCATTTTTTTGTATTTTAGTAGAATAGGCAGTAAATTTAGTAATAGTTACATGCGATTAAGTAGTAGTAAATGTAGTATTTCATGTAGCAGTGAGGTAAGAGGACGGGTTAATGGATAGGTTAATGTAGTCATTGATTCGACATATACACGTACATACGTTGCAGCAATGGGAGCAGGTATAATAGAAAGGCCCAAGAAATACTGTCCGTTTTCATTATGTGTTTTTTAAATAGCCGAAGAAATAATGTTCCCTAGCATTATGTGTCTTTTATATAGCCAAATGAATACTTTTCGCTAGCAGTAAATGTACTTTAAATAACCGAAAAATACTGTCCCATAGCAATATGTGTCGTTTAAATAGTATATATTACCGTACTATATTTCAGCATGGTGGAGCCTGGCGACGCAAGAGCCTCATTGAAGATGCCAAGTTTGAAACAGCTGCCAATATTGAGTTTGAACGACATGAGCGGAAGAGCAGGACGGGGTCTATCAGCGAGGAGGAGGAGGTCTTCCTGACAGTACAGAATGGTGATGTCATCGCTCCAATCGACAAGGACGCCATCAAGCGTCAGTTTACAATCATGATAGCGCTGAAGGACGGCATGGGGTCACTGTCCAGGGTGGTCCGAGCATTTGAGGTGAGGGCCTTCGTAAATGTGACTTATTCATTTAATACTGTTTTACATAAACACACTTCAAGCATGTAAGTGTGAATTAATGATGTTTAAAATGAATAATTGCGAGAGCAGGGTGGCAGTCATGTGTGTTAGTGTTGCGTCGTTTTTAACAGTCTATTAGTCATATAACGGCGATCAGTTAACTTATACTTGTCCTAGGTGAGCTGGTGTACAAAAACTTAGTGCAAACACTAATTATAGAAAGTTGCAACGTCCCTACTTAAATCAGAGATAGGGAGAAAATGGATGTAGACATAATTTCATTACAAAACCCCACTGTCATGGTGCCTTTTGGGAATTTAACATTCGATCCTCGAATTTGTTATCCAGCGCTCCACCTAATAAGCAAGCCTACCAGGTTAAATGTTTGTACAACAACATCATCTGACAATCTGACCTATCCTTCAACTAGATTATTGCTTGGTATCCAACTTGTAAATAACGCTGTATTTCCGTTTGGTATTTCACTTTACTAAAGGGATTTCCAACCAAGGCACATCCGGTGTGCTCTCTCTAAAATACATTTACCGATTGCTATATAAGCTATAATCAATGGGTTAGAATTCGATCTACTTTGATATTAATTGCGATTTTATGAATTCCAACGGCGCGTTCCTTTTGTGTTGCTACATGTGGAAAGTAGCCATTAGCAATTTTAAAAGCTTTAGGAAATTAATATTTTTTCTGTGTGTTGTATTTTTAATAATACAACACATAATATATATCTTTTTCATATTCTATATTGATAGGTAACTTTTCGTTGAATTGATTTTATAAACTGGGGGAATTTTCAGTTTGCTCAACAAATCAGGAACATGGCTAAAGCACCAGAAAAAACATGAAACGACAGACAAATGAATCGTTTCTTGCTAAACATTTGAACATATATGTTTTATTTTAATCCACGCAGACACGCGAATTCTAATCTCGATGAATGTTATTGATTAGTTCCACTGAACATTGTTAAACTTCTATTTGAAAACTAACTGTTTCTTTGTTTTTATATAATCCTGACCGTGGCATGGGAATATAAAAAGATTTATGCGTTAACAGAACCTGTTCATAGATTTACTTCAGTCGGGTCATTGCTATGATCTTTTCGCACACGAGCTCTACGTTCACATGACTTCTGGTCTGACATCTCTTGATTAACTTTATTAATTGCCATTTTAACGATAATCAATGGGACTAAATTCTATAAGCTTGCTGATCAATGGTTATTTTAGAGTCGCACAGACGCCTTTCGTTTGTGACAATGCACGACCAACTGAAGCGTTAGTGGATTGAATGCTTACTTTATATCGCTTCTCGCAGGAGTTCGTCCATGCGAATGAACGTCGTGTAAGCACTTTGCACATTTCATGATCATAGCTAATAAACGCTGTTTCAACACGTCATTGCGCTTCATTGTGGTCTTCAAAATACATCACGGATCAATCATTGAATGAAAAAAGTTTTTTTTTTTTATTTTCTTATTCGTTTTAGCGAAAAAGTACACATTACAAAAAGTGCATTAAATTGTAAAAACGCAAAATAGTTCCAGTCGCTGTGATTCGTTTGCAATCTGCAGTACACGAAAACGTATCAATAATGATGTAACACAAAACTGAACTTTAGTAAAAAATGTAATTCGTTAAATTTTGTAATTGTAAAGTAATTCCTAACAAATGTGAATACACAGCAATTAAGTGGATTTGAGGACACTTTAAAATTAGTGGGAACCCTAGTTAAACGACTTTAAGTCGGTAAATGAAATGCATAGCCTCAATTATAAAGGTCGATGTCAAATTAAGTTATTGATGATTTCACAAACATGATTGTATTAAAAAACCATGATATATTACTTGTCTCTCGTGCCATATTTAACATTTATAAGGGTTATCCCTAGCTTCTCTTATAGGGAACGTTAGAACAATAATTAGTTATTTTTGAATGGTATATTGGTGATTAATTTATCAATTATTGATACGCACATTCTGATTGTGATTGTGATTTTTAGTGGCTAATGATTCACCTGAATGAGTTTTGCTTTAAGCATTTATTATTTTTAAAAATTGATATTTCATGACTCGTGAGAAACAGAAATTCTTGTTATCAATCTAGTCTATTGAAAATTGATCTGAAACTATTAACTGCACGTATATTCTGTTTCGAGACTGCATTTCTGTCCATAGCCTATACTTAAATTCTGAAACTGTATATACTCATAATACAAATATTAATTAATATATTCGCAGAAGTGTGTTTTTAAACGGTATATTAAACAAATGTTTTATATAAAGCACTGGATTTGGTTTGCTACTGATATGCAATCAGTTTCAATTCATTGTATATATGCATCTCGTTTTGTTTCGTGTCTTTCTCTGTCTTTTGCTATTTGTTTTAACACTATTCGATGTGAAGTATTGTCTCGTGGAAGAAATCCTTAATGTTAGGTTTGACCAGTCAATCGACCGGTTTAAACCTCCAACGCTTTGCATGGAAAATTTCAATAGAGCTACCCCATTTTTAATCATGATTGTGTTTTATGTCGTTGTATGTATCTTCCTTCGTTGTATAGGCAATACTTTTGTTCGCTTATTTTAAATAAAAAATAGCGTATATTAATAAGATTTTATCTCCTGCTAATGTTTCTGGAGTGTTATAATTCATATATATTTAAAACACATGTTGTGTTATTTTATGTATTTTTTAACATTAAATGTGAACGCTGTAGCGTGTCATAAAAAATTACATCAACACATATTTTCCGAACTATAATGACTGAGAGTTGTTTTAAATTGCTTTACCCTTGCATAATTGAAAATTCCCGACGTATGTTCATGTTTTGAAATCCCATGTTTTATTAACTTGCTGTCAATTTCTGCATTATTACAACACCCGCAGTGTTTATTTAGTCATCTGTAAAATAATGCCATAACTACACAATACACCAACGGAATTCAGTGGCGAATACTTTAAATAACCCACTGGGAGTCCTACCGATTACAAATTATCATGTAACAGGTTATAATTTATAAATGAATTTGCAAGTACAATAAGTGTCGTTTTGCATCCACATAATTAAATATTCCTAATGGAAACGTCGAGCAATTCAACACGACGTGCTGTCCATTAAAAATGTAACTCCCATTCAGAAGCATTATATGTGATATCATGCATAAATATTCCCTTACTACAAAACTTATCATCCGTTGAAAGCATTCCAAACATTATTTGCCTATAAACTAATGACATTTTCTTGCTGTAAGTACACAACATACCAGTCGGTTTATTGTTAATACTTTTCGCACGCGATATCTATATTCACATGACATCCGGTCCTACAACTCTTAATTACTTTAATTAATTGCAATATTTACAATAATCATTGGGACTGAATTCGATAAGCTGCCACATGAAAGGATATCTTATGAGTCTCAATCCTGTCTTTGTGACATTCCACGACCAACTGAAGCAACAGTGGTGTGTTTTGCCTTCAGAAAAAAAATGTAACGTTCATATACTACTTTTCCTCGCCGATGTTGGTTTTTTGTGTGAAAGAGCATCGTGTTTGCACTTTATAAACGTTATGATCATAGTACATACAAATAAGTATATCAAAGTATTTGCGATTGATTGCAGTGTTGTAATACAGCACGGTTCGATGGTTGAATGCAAACTATACATTTTTATTGTTATATTCTTAATCAGTGTTATCTTTTTGCCCATCCGGTGTTGCGAAAATAATATTTTGAATAATGTGTTTTAAAACGTATTGAAAACGTAACTTTAAATTATATGTTTTATAACGTATGGAAGAAATTGAACCGCGTCTTCACAAAAAGGTGTCCATATACCATATGCAGCATGCGTAGCTGCCTATCAATCTGCGCAGAGGCGAAGTCTGTACAGGAGATACCCTTTCCGCAAATAAGACCACGAAACATTTGTGTGACTTTATTGCAAACAAGGTAGCTCCTGACCGGACTGCGCGGGCGTGTCTGAAGCTACGCAGGACGCCTATGGCATACGACCCATTTTCGCTTGACGTAATTCAAAAAATAAAACCATTTGTTACGTTAACAGTGATGCAGCCGAAGCATATGCAAACATAATTTGTAATTTACAAACACTATTATCTGTTATAAAGAACCAATTATTTATGGTGCACACACAGTAGTAAAAATATTGAAAATATCAAGTAATTCAACGAGATCTTAGAACAGTTGTTTTAAATGCCAATGTCCTGTTGATGCAATTTAAGTGGTGGGGAATGAAAAATGTTCATCGTGCATGCAACAAGATTTATTAATACCGTACATTTCGCAATTTAAGTACGAAATTGCTAACTCAATCATAATGGTGACAATGCATTGTTTTTTTATAATGTTTTAAATTAAATATATTGCCAAAACAGAACATATATTTCTTCACAAACATTTATGACAACGAACAGTTGTGCTAAAGTTGATGTTGATCAAACTCGCCAAGTTAATTTGCATTATAACAATGTGTGCATTTGATGTTTATGTCCAAATACTTAAAGTGGATTTTACAGCATTGAATGAATAAACTTGCTTGTATGACAAAAATATAATATTTGTTTCTGTGGTCATATTAAATATTTATCCGGGTATTCCCAAGTTTGTTATATCATAGAGTCGTTAGAGTCGTTGATATGATAACCAAGCGTAACGACTTGACATTTATTTAATTTGTACAAATGATAAATTTGATTCCATTTATTAATTTAAAATGCAAACAATAAGTGACACAGGTTGTGTTAATGTTATCGTAAAAATGTTCATGCATATGTATTATGTAATGACTCGTAGCCGACACTTATTATTTTCATCATTAAAATCCCTTGATATTGAAATATTCTGTTTATTCTGTTGTGAGTCTGTTTTTCTTCTGTGGCTATAGATAGTGTTCAGAAACTTTAGAGTTACTACAATAAATAATAAAAGTAATAATATCAGTAGAAGAATTTGCGTACTTCTTGACTTTAAACCTGTGCTTGTGTAGTCAATTGTATTTTGTTATACCTATTGTTACAGTTTTGTATTGCTACTGCTCTGAAGATTTTCCATGATGTACTTGCTTTATTAAATAATGTTTAATTAAGTGTATAAAATAGCAAACAATGCAAATCATGAAACTATATAAAGATAGTAATTCTTGTTCTAACCTACTACTCTAACATCTTAACGCCTATGATATATATATAAATATGTTGATCAAAACTGGGAGTATGGCATTGGAATGGTAGTTGCAAAGAATAAGGGGTTTAAACCGGTTTTATTGCTAGCCGAACGGCACATATACCACAGAATAAGTAAAAAAACCAAGCACGCGTCATAATAGATCTCAATCAATGGTACCTATGCAGACAGTATATGAAAACGTAATTTAATGCGTTACGTTTTGTGTTCTGTTATTTTGTATAGACATTTGTTCTTTAACACTATAAGTTGTATAGTGTTGATTAGTGACAGTACATTTTTGTCTTAACTATGGACTTTGTAGTATAATAAGACAATTTAAATTTGTATATATCTTAATAAACATGTGTGGTCTGGTTTGTTATGTAAGTGACAAAATATTAAGCGAATGTTGCTGTTGCGTATACATTCACAGTTTGATAAACAAACCTTTTGTTATAAACTTTAATGATTAAGAGATGGTTTAATTCATCTTTCCCTCGAATAATTTAATATTCTCGCCTAGCGTTCACTTTTCTACAAATCTGAACTTCATGTTAAACTAACATGCTGTCAATATGACCCTCTTTACAACGGAAGCATTGTTTATTAAGTCATCTGGAAAAGTATTCCATAACTTTATCACACATCAACGATCTTCATTAGCGCGTCAATATTGAATAAACCACAGGGAGTTGAAACATGTACATGGTATCATTTGACAGGTAATAATGTTTATTTGATTTGCAATTTACATTGATGTCGTGTTTCACCAAGAGAAGAATCGGATTGGTACAGTTATTTCACGTAAAGTGATGTGACCGAACGTCAGGTACGACATTTTGAGGGAAATCAATCACAAGTAACTTTATGTGAATTGCAACGCTATGTGCTTAAAGTTTATTTACACTTGCAAATTATGTGATGAATATATTGCTTACTGTGAGGCGCGTCTTCAACCGGTGTTAACTACTATTTACATGTTAAGTTTTATTTTTGTCAACCAAGGTATAGGCAATTTTACACTTTCTTTAAATACAATACTTGTGGACGGTAACAGCCATTTCTCTTCAGAAAGTGTTTCTGGATTTTATTTATTCCTATATTCACTCTTATTACGCTCACGTTTTCCAATTTGCCTACTAAAAAGGATAGGCTGCTGTCCACAATAAAGTATGTGATTTTATTGACTGTGCGGCAAATTACTTGTCTAATGTATGATATATGCCTTATTAACATAAACATGGGATAAACTTTGAACGTTAAATGAAATATTTTACTATTGCATGTCTATCCATGAAACGGTACATAAGTTTATAAATGTAAATAAACAACCCTTTCTGATTTGTAATGAAAATCGGGATGAGGCATTCAAAACCTGATGTATTCATTTTTTTATTCAAATTAGTCCATAATTAGAATGCAATGAGCTGCTGAGTTCAATGCTAAATCCGTTGTTCATACTTAACTACCAAAACGGTAATGTTTTACCATAACAACAACTTGTAATTCGTTTTATTACAATGCTTTATTGAGTTAATTATCTTTTGATAACAATCTAGATTCAGCCATATGCGCTATCATGCATGCAATTCAGATCCTACAATAATGGACGATTTATGAGAGAAAATATGAACGAGCACATTCAATTCGTTGGTGAAATCATATTTCATGTAATTAAAGAAACCATAATATTTATGTGATTTGTTTAAACGACAATATTCAACTCATCATTCAAACGGTTGAAACCTCCAACGTTTTGCATTTACAGTTCCATTCCAGCTTTAATCATTTCTAGGTTGTATGTCGCGTTGTTTGTATCGCCTTGTATTGAATCGGCACAAATGCACAATTGCCGTAAATAAAAGACTAGCGAAGGTTAATTAGAATAACTCTCCTGATTATGTTTCTGTTGCTATGGAATGTTATGTAATGTATTTTGATTACATTTAATGTGAATGAAGTAGCGCGTGCACAGACAATCACATCAACATATATTTCCCTAAACTATAATGACTGAGAGGTGTTTTGAATTGCATTACTTTTGCATAATTTAATGTTCTCGCCGGGCGTTCGTTTTTATAAGTTACGTGTATTATTGACATGGTGTCAATTTCAGCATTATTACAACGTCTGCATTGTTTATTAAGTCATCTGGAAAATTATGCCATAACTAAATAATACGGAATCAACGGAAATCAGTAGCGAATGATTAAACTCAACCACAGGGAGTTGTAACTCATACATGTTGTAACGTTACAGGTGATGATTCATCAACAGTAATACAAAACAACGTGCTGCCCTGAAAATACTGCATTAAGTCTAACACCACGTGCTAGTCACCAATTCAGACGAATTGTTCGGAATATTAAAAAATGTGGTGCGTACATAAACAACGACTAGGGTATTAGCATTCAAATAGCACTTTATATAGTTCAAGGTAAAATATCAGTCGTAATAGCTCAATCTGTGTACACGTCTCAGTTTAAAGGAGCACTGTAACATTGTTTTGGGGGCTATATACGCGACCAAACACGTCTGCTGTCGTACACAATATTTCAGACACTTCTGTATATGCATGGAACCTTGCCATGTGTTTTATGCAATAAACATTTAGTCCCAATCAAAATATGAACAACAATGCGAAATGTTATATTTTAGGTTTAAAATAATGCAATAGTCGCACTCTTGATTCAGGCCGTCATACTAACAAAACTTATTCGCCTTGGAAAGCTTTCTAGACATTATTTTCCTATAAACTAATGACACATTCTAGCTGTTAGTACACGGCATACAAGTCGTTTTATTGCTAATACTTTTTGCACACGAGATCTATGTTCACAGGACATCCGGTCTGACATGTCTAAATTACTTTTTTTAATAGCAATATTAACAATAATCAATGGGAAATAATTCGATAAGCCGCCATATCAATGGATATTTTATGAGGCACAGTTTCGCCCTTCTTTTGTGACATCGCGCGACCAGAAGAATCAAAAGTGGTGTTAATGCCTTCAGAAAACATTAATGAAATACCTTTCCTCGCCGATCTTCGTTGTTTTGTGAAAGAACATCGTGTTAGCACTTTGCAAACTTCATGAGCATAGCTAATAAAAGTCGTATCACAAAGTGATTGTGATTAACTGAAGTCTGGAAATACATCATGGATCGATGATTGAATGAAAAAATACAACTTGATTAATTCCAAAATAAGTCACTTAATTGCCCAATCTGTTTTGCGAATATGTAAAAAATAAAAAGGTGCATACAATTGCAGTAACGCAATATAGTTCCCGGCCAGTCTCTGTGATTCATTTGCATTTTGTAGCACAAGAACACTTTATAGTCATGAAGAAAAAAACGCACTTAAGAAAAATTGTACTGCTTTAAGTATTGACAATGTCGAGTAATTCATTACGCATGTGCATAAAAAACAAATTAGCCTTTGGGATAAGGTCTTAAAAATATGTATGAACCCTAGTAAACCGACTAGATTTCGTTAATGAAATGCATTTGCCAAGTTATACAGTTCGATGTCAAATAAATGCATTCATGATTTCTAAACGTGCTTGTTTTTTTATAACTATTCTACATTACTTGTCTTTTATGCCATATTTAAAATTTATCAGGGAAAACCCACAACTTCTCCTATAGAGAACATTACAACTGAAATAACGTCTGCCTGAATGTTATATACCTGATTTCATTTATCAATTATTGATACAATTGAAGTTTTATATTAGCATATATTATTTTCAAAAATTACTATTTTATTACTCGTGGCCGAAAGAAATGCGTTTTTTTCATTCTTGTCTATTGGAAATTGTGCTGAACATATAAACTGCTCGTTTATTCTGTTTCGTGTCCGCTTTTCGGGTCACTGCCTATAACTATTAGCGAAAACTGTATAATACTCACATTAAAAAATTGATTAATATGTTTGCAGAAGTATTACTTGAAACGTTACATTAAAACATTTTTTTATATACTGCATTACGTTTTGTTACATTTGTTCTTTGTTTTGTTTTGCAAGTCGTGATCTACTCTGATATAAACTCAGTTTTAATTCCTGACATAAAGCATGGCGTTTTGTAACGTGTCTTCTTGTGCGTAGCAATTTTGTTTCATCACTATACGATTTGAAGTATTGACTCGTGCAAGTATTTAATAAACAATTGCATGCAAGTATTATATATATAAAACAATGTTCATTTCATGTTCACGTTTTCGATTCCTTATACAACATGTAAGGTATGGTGAGTCATTCAACCGGTTTGCATCGACAGTTCGAACGCGGCGACGCCTACTGTAGTCATTTGTATGTTTTATGTCGTGGTGTATGTATCGTCCTGTATTGTATTGGCAATCACTTGCCTTTGATTAAAAAAAAAAAAAAAAACACTAGCGTGGGTAAAAAACATTCTGTCCTGATAATATTGGTGGAGTATTTTATTCCTATAATTGTAAAACACCTGTTGTGTTTTGTAATGTAATTGATTACATTCTATGTGAAGCTGTAACGTGTGCATACACAATTCCAGCAACAAATATGAACCTTAACTATAATTACTGAGAGGTGTTTTAAATTGCATTACCTTTGCATAATTTTAATGTGCTCGCCGGGTTTCATTTTTATAATTACATGTGTTGTTGAAATGTCGTCAATATTAACATTGTAACTACATATGCATTGTTTATTAAGTCATCTGGGAAATTATGCCATAACTAAATAATAGATCAACGGAATTCAGTAACGGATGATTTTAATCAACCACAGGGGGTTTTAAATTATACAGATTGTCATGTCACAGATTATAATTTATAAATGAATTTGCAAGAATAATAAATGACGTTTTTCAACAACAAAATGAAATTATCCTAATTGATGCTGTGAGTGATTCAAAACGACGTGCTGTCATGAAAAAAATGCATTGAATTTAAAACCATTTGCCAATCACCCATTCAGACGAATTGTTCAGAATATAGAACAGTGCGGTGCGTTAATACACAACTACTAGAGTATAAGCATTCAGAGAGCACTTAACACAACCCAATGTAAAATGCCAGTCGTAATGTTTAAATCATCTCTTATTGAAAAGTAGCACTGTATCATCGTAGCGGACGCTATAGAAGCACTGTATCATCGTATCGGACGCTTTAGTAGCACTGTATCATCGTATCGGACGCTATAGTAGCACTGTATCATCGTATCGGACGCTATAGTAGCACTGTATCATCGTATCGGACGCAATTGTCGTTACCAAACACGGCGGTCATAAACAATATATCACAATTGCGTGCATATGCATGGAACCCGGCAAATATGAAAAACACAATAAGCCCCAATCCAACTTCAGTACCCTATATATATATATATTTCCGAAATGATAACTTTAAGGATCGAAATAATGAAAAAGTCGTGACATTAAACAAACTGATGTTGTTTGGGGCCGTCCTGCGTAATGCCATGCTTACAAAGTCCCATTACGATGTGGTATGATAGCAAAACCTATCCTGCGTTGAAATACTTCTAGGCATTATTTGCCTATATGCTGACGATACATTCCAGCTGTCCATAAGCAACATAGTCGGTTTATTGCTAAAACTTTTCACGCATTAGATCTATGTTCGCATGACATCCGGTCTGACATCTCTAAATTTCTTTTATGAATTGCAATATGAACAAAATTAACAATAATCAATGGGACTAAATTCGATAAGCTGCCACATCAATGGAAATTGTATGAGGCGCAGTTGCGCCCTTTGTGACATCGCGCGACCAACTGAAGCAACAGTGGTTTTAATGCCTTCAGAAAACATTGGACGTTCAAGCACTACTTTGCCTGGCCGGTGTTGTTTTTTTTTTGTAAAAGAACGTCGTGTCAGCACTTTGAACACTTTATGATCATAGCGAATAAAAGTCGTATCAAACAGTGATTCAACCACAGGGAATTGATACACTCAGAAGTTGTCATTTGACAGATTATAATTAAGTATTTGATACAATTTAAATACATGCCATGTTTCAACGACATAATGATTGGATTGGTATAGTTATTTAAAATAAGGTGATGTGACCAAACGCCATTTACGTTGAGCTGTTAACGGAGGACATACCAGTCGGTTTATTGCTTTGATCTTTTCACACATGAGATCTATGTTCACATGACTTCCGGTCTGCCATCTCTAAATTACTTGTCTTAATTGCATTATTAACGATAATCAATTGGACTAAATGCTTTAAGCATCCTGATCAATGGATATTTTATGATTCGGAAAGACACCCTTCTATTGTGACAATTCACGACCAACTTAAGCGTTAGTGGATTTAATGCCTTCATAATAAGTGCAACGTTTAATCTCTCCTCGTCGGAGTTCATCCATGCAAAGGAACATCATGATAGCACTTTTCAAATTTCATTGTCACAGCTAATAAGCGCTTTAGTGATTGCGGTCTGAAAATACATAACGTATCAATTATTTCATGAAAATAAATACAACATTAGTTTGGTTTAGTTCCAAATGAGTTTCGCGAAAAATAAATATTAAAAGAGGTGTATGAAATTGTAATAACGCAAACAAGTTTTAGTCGCTGTGGTTCGTTTGGAATCTGTAGTACACGAAAACTAATTAATCACGACGAGACACAAGAAGCAACAGTTGTTTTAATGCCTTCAGAAAACATTTAACATTCATGCACTACTTTTTCTGGNCTTTGCAAACAGTTTGGATCCAGATGAGACGCCACTGAACGTGGCGTCTCATCAGGATCCAAACTGTTTGCTATTCTGATAGTATTCTTTGAAAAAAAATCAAAGAAAATGCTAATTTTAGAAATTTAGCAGACAACATTTTAGCAGACGACAAATTTCCCAGCATGCAAAGGGTTAAAGCCAACAGGATAGCTACTGACCAGACTGCGCGGTAGTGTCTTTAGCTATGCTGGACGCAAATGGCACACGCAAGACGCAAATGGCATAAGACGCATTTTCGCATCACGCGGCTCAAATAATACAACAATAGTGTTTCTGTTACAGCAATGTGATTGCAATCGTAGCACATGAGCATTAATTTCTCATGAAGGCACAAACAAACATCTGCATTAAAGGACACATGTTTTATGGTTTAAACACAGAAGTTACATAAACAAGTGTATGCAACTTTATGCATTATGTAGAAAATTGGTAAATTAATAACAACCGATCCATTTTAAAATTCAATGTTCTGTACATGCATTTTTGTTGACGAAAAGGGCAAAATGATCATTTTGCATGTACATTAGATTAAATTGCACTGTACATTTTGAAATGTAAGTTTGCAATTGCCGAGGTAAAAGTTAAAGTGGAATTTTCAGCGATGATTTTATAACGTGCTGGTAATTGATGACAAAACTATAATATTTGCTTGCGTTGCCATATTAAACATTTATTAGCGTATTCCCAAGTTTGTCATATCGAAGAATAATTAAATGGATATAATAACCAAGCATAACAATTGGACATTTATTTGATTCGTACAAATGATATATTTGATTTCATTTATGAATTAATAATACAAACAAAAAGTGACACATCGTGTGTTTATGTTATCGTTAACTATTTTCAGGCATACGTATTATTTTAATTCTCGTAGCCGACACTTATTAGTTCATTCAAATCCCTTGCTATAAAATACATGTATATTCTGTTGTGAGTCAGTTTCTCTGGCTGCGCTATAAACATTGTGCAGATACCGTATAGCTATTTTAATAATTAATAATAGTTGTGATATGAGTAGTAGTATTTAGGGTACTTCTTAATTTTGAACCTTTGCTTTTGTATAATCAACTGTGTTTTGTTATACCGCTTATATTGCTCTGAAGATTGTCCATGATATACAAGCTTTTTTTTTCCATGATATACTATCTTTATTTAACTAGAAATGGCGCGGCCGCGACCGACGTGTATCCCCACGCCGCATGTTTGACCCAGGGGTCAGATCGAAATTCCAAAAAGTGTACTGTCGCACATATGCTCATAGCTACCATGTGTTTAAGTTTCAAGGTTCTAGTGCTAATAGTGTAGGAGGAGAAAGTGGCCAGGACGGACGGATGGACGAAAAGGCAATTTTGGGTGGGTGTGGCCTATGTGGGCGGGGCCCTGGGGTGAGTAATGTGAACATGGATGGTCGAGATAGACCGTGTTGTCATAAGAGACGTGCAGTATGAATTTGAAGCCAATTGGTGAATAAATGAAAAAGTTATGTTAAAACAAAATTTTGTGTGGGCTTTGTCTATATGGGCGTGGGGGCCCCAAGGTTGGTAATGGGGCCATGTATAGTTGAGATTGACCGTATTGTCATAAGAGATGTCCAGTATCAATTTGAAGTAAATCGGTGTAGAAATGAAGAAGTTAATGTAAAATAACCTAAAAAATGAGTAAAAATCTCTGCCCCGGCCCCATCCCAACCCCAATAACTTTTGACCCAGGCGTCAGATCAAAATTCCAAATAGTGCACTTTCGCACATATGCTCATAGCTACCATGTTTGTAAGTTTCAAGGTTCTAGTGCTAATAGTGTAGGAGGAGATAGTGGCCAGGACGGACGGACGGACAGACGGCGGAGATAACCACATAATAATTATTTTAAGTCATTTTTAATTCACGAGTGAGCATAGCAAAAATGATACTTCACGAGTGGCGCATATTCGAAAGTCCACTAAATCCTACAAATATCCTCTATTTAATGTGAACGATGTAGTGTGCCCAATTTCATCAGGATATATTTCCCTAAACTATAAAATGACTGAGAAGTGTTTTGAAATGCATTACCCTTGCATAAATTAATGTGCTCGAAGGGTGTTCATTTTCATAATCCCATTCAATATAGACATGCTGTCAATTTCTGCATTATAACAACGCGTGCATTGTGTATTAAGTCAACTGTAAAATAATGCCATAACTAAATAATACATCGACGGAATTCAGTAGCGAATGATTTAAATCAACCACATGGAGTCGTAACGAATACAGATTATCATGCAACAGGTTATAATTTGTAAATAAATTTGCACTACAATAATTGCCATTTTGCGTCCAAATAATAAATATTCATAATGGAAGCTTTGAGCAATCGAAAACAACGCACTGTCTTGCAAATATTGCATTAAATTTAACACCACGTGTTATTCACCGATACAAACGCATTGCCTAGAATAGTAAATAATACGGTGCGTGCATACATAAATACTGGGGTATTTTAGCATTAAAGGCTAACTGCTAAGGTAAAATGCCAGTAGTAATATCTAAATCAGTGTACATGTCTTTGTAAAAAGTAGTCCTGAACCATCGTTTTGGGCGCGATATGAGTGACCAAACACGCCTGCTGCCATACACATTATATCACAGACGCCTTGATATGCAACCGACCTTTATGCAATACACAATTAGTCCCAATCCAACTTCAGTACCCATATATATACCCATATGTTCATAAACAACATAACAGTCGGTGTATTGCTAATTATTTTCGCACATGAGATATATGTTCACATGACATTCGGTCTGACATCTCTAAATTACTTTCATTAATTGCAATATTAACGATAATCAATGGGACTGAACTCGATAAGCTGCTACATCAAAAGATATATGGCTTTATGACATCGCGCGACCAACTGAAGCAACAGTTGTTTTAATGCCGTCAGAAAACGTTTAACGTTCATGCACTACCTTTCCTCGCCGATGTTCGTATTTTGTGTGAGTGCTCTGTAAACTTCATGATCGTAGCTAATAAAAGTCGTATCAAACAGTGATCGTGATTGATCACGAGTCTAACCGCGGATCGATGTTGCAAGTTATACGTTTTTCATTGTTCAATTCTTTATTAGAGGTACCTTTTAGCAATTCAGTTTTGCTAAAAAGTCAATAAAAATATGTGTTTAAGGGTATTTTAAACGTTATCATAAATTGTATTAAAACGTATTGAAGCGAATGGACCGCGTCATGCGAAAATGGTAGCTTATGCCATATGCGGCCAGCGTAGATACAGACTAGCCTGCGCAGTCTGGTCGGGAGCATCACTCTCCGCTAATGAGACCTCGAAACCTTGCGTGACGTTTTAGCAAACAGGGTAGATCCTGACTGTGCTGGCATGTGCGAGCAACGCTGGGTGCATATAACATTAAACCCATTTTCGCATAACGCGCCTAAAATAATAAAACAAACGTTTTCCGTGTACAATGAAGCATCCGAAGCAAATGAAGCATTAATGTATTATGGACAAACCACAACAAACCTGTATTGAAGAACCAATGGGTCATGGTTTAAGCACAGTAGTTTAAATATTTAAAATAACAAGTAATCCAATGAGAAACAGTGCCATTAGGATAAATAACACAATTGAAGTAAACATAATGTATTAACTAAAATACCGGTGAATTAATTACATGTGATTCATTTTCACTACCAATGCCATGTTGATGCAAAGAAGGTGATGGGCACAGCAAAGTAGGTGATGGGCACAGCAAAGTAGGTGATGGGCACAGCAAAGTAGGTGATGGGCACAGCAAAATTGTGCATGCAAATTAGATTTATTAACACAGTACATTTCGAAAAGTATGAAATTGCGAACGTTACAAGAATGGCGACAATACGTGTATGTTTGCATTAGGTTTAAAATTGGATATGTTGTACAAAATGAACATACATTTCTTCAAAAACATTAATGACAACAGTTTTTTCTACAGTCAATGTTGTTAAAAAAAGTTAAAGTTGATTTTCATTTTAAAGAATGTGTGCCTTCGATGTTTATCTTCCGATTGTTAAAGTGGAATTTACAGCGATGATTTTACAAACGTATTTAATTGCACAAATATAATATTTGTTTCCGTGGCCATATTATAAATGTATCCCAAGTGTGTCATATCGTAGAGTCGTTAGAGTCGTAAATATGATAACCATGCATAACGATTTGACATTTATTAGATGTGTACAAATGATATATTTGATTTCATTTATGAATTAATAATACAAACAATAAGTGACACATGTTTCAATGGTGTGTTTATGTTATCGTAATCTTTTTTCAGGCTTATGTATTATTTAAATGCACGTAGCCAATACTAATTATGTTCATCATTCAAATCCCTTGATACTGAAATATTCTGTATATTCTGTTGCGAGTCTGTTTTCTGCTGTTGCTAGGAATATTGTGCAGAAACTGTAGTTGTATTATCATAAATAATGATACTTATGATATCAGTAGTAGTATTTGCGTACTTCTTAACTTGCAACCTTTGCTTTTAATATAATCAATTATATTTTGTTGAATCTCGTGTTCCAGTTTTGTATCACTTACTGCTCTAAAGATTTTCCACGATCTACTAGCTGTTTTAAATTAGTTTTAATTCATTGTATAATATAGCAAACAATGAAACTTCAGAAACTGTATAAGGAGAGCAATGTGTTCTTACCCACTTCTTTTACATCTTAACACCAATCATACATATGATTATCAAAACTGTGATCACCGCCTTGGAACGGTCTGACAGTGCACAGCATCGGTGGTTTAAATCGGTGTTGAGGCTAGCCGAACCATCTCCTTACCAGAGCATTATGCACAAATCCAACACGCGTCAAAAACTATCTCAATTAAATAAACATATGCAGACAAAACATTAAAACATAAATATTTCGTTTCGTGTTTTATTCTTGTTTTTTGTGTTAAAATGTTGTTTTTTTTTAAACTTAGATTGTCAAGTATTGACTAGTTGTAGTTTTTAACATTTGAGTGAGTGCATTAAAAACAGTTAAATGTGGATATATCTTAATACACATGTGTGTTCTGTACTGCTATGTAATAGACAAAGAAGTATGTGCATATGACGGTATTATTCAATGTTTGATCAACGAATTTTTGCTATAATCAACAATGATTAAGAGATAGTTTTATTTCCGTTTCCCTCGAATAATTTGATGTTCTCGTACAACGTTAATTGTAGAACTGTTGAACTCATTTATATGCTATCAATATCAACATCTTTACAACGGAAGCATTGTTTATTAAGTCATCTGGACAATTATTCCATATCTTAACAATACATCAACGAACTTCATTAGCGCGTGAATATTGAATCGAGCACGAGGATTTGAAACATATACAGGTTGCCACTTGACAGGTTATAATTTAATATTTGATTTGCATTTTAAATAGATATCGTGTTTCAGCGACATAATGATCAGATTGGTACGGTTATTAAACATTAGTTGATATGATCGAACATCATGTACGCAATTTAGTTTAAACCTGTTTATTTTAGGCTTATATTAATGCTTTCGATTCCGTTTCCTGGAACTAGAACCAGTACTTAGTGTCTATGGGGAAGATCGAAAAAACGCTCCCAGTGGGGATCGAACCTGTGACCTCCCGATCGCTAGGCGGACACCATATCCTCTACGCCATGGCGATCTTTTTAATGTAATCTACGCAATTTGATGGCACAGACATCACTGCAATTACGAATTGTTATGAGGTTTACGTTTATTTTCACTTGTGTGATGACTATTTGGCGCGCCTCTCACCGGTTTTAACCATTACGTCAATTGTTATGTTGTATTTGTCCAGTATTGAATAGAAAATGTACACTTTCTTTTATTAAAAGACTTGTGGATGTTTACAGACAATTTTCTTCCGATATGTTTTCTGGATTTTCATTATTCCTGTATTAATCATAATTACGCTAAGTTTTCAAATTTGCATACTATATAAGGTTAAGCTTCGTTCCAGAATGAAGATTTTGATTTGAAATACTTTGTGGTAATTGATGTGTTCTAATTGTATGATATGTATCTCATTTAACAAGAACAGAGTTTAAACTTTGAACGTTAATTGAAATATTTCACTATTGCATGCATATACGTCAAACGATACATACGTTTATAACTGAGTGTACTTGTGTATAAACAAACCTTACTAGTTTTGGAATGAAAATCGGGATAAAAGGAAAGGCATTCCAAACCTGATGAATAATGTCTTGATTGAAATAAGTCAATAAGTAGAACATAATGACCTGCTGTGTTCAATGTTCATCAATTGTTTATCATGTATTACTTAACGGTAATGGTTTTCAACAATAACTGGTCATCTCTTTATTAATATGTTTTATGGGATTAATAATGTAATGACTCCAATCTAAATTCAGCAAAGTGCGCGTTCCGATAAAAATGAGCCATATTGTTAAATGTTCTGCAGATACAACAATAATGGACGATTTATGAGAGGAGGAAAGATGTACGAAGGCATTAAATCGTTAGGGAGGGGTGGGGGGAGTCGGGTTTCAAGTGATTGAAGAAACCATAATATTGATGTATTTTGTTAAAACGACATTATTCAACGGATGGACCAGCTGTTCTTTTTGTTGAAACGAAAAATTAGACTGAAGCAATGTTTTTAATAAATTTACATTATAAAATTGCAATACCAAATCGTGAACTATACATCTAAGTGCATTTGTTACAGAAATAAAGANACAATCTCTGTAGGGGATCAAAAACACAAAGTAATAAAGTAATATGCTTTGTATAAAACCCTACGTTTTGCAATTTCCGGGAGCAGTTTGTTTGCTTTGTTCGTCAGGCCTCTACTGTTAAAATTGTTAAATGTGTATCATGGACACTGTTCTTGAATGTTTCATTAAATATTTAGCAAGGTCGTGTTTTATGCAAAACATGGTTAAACATTCAGTCTTAAGTCGAAACATTGCTCTAACAATTAATATTTTCTATAATATAATCATTGCATTTCAACTTTGCAATAACGTTTGACTTTTTAAAGAAAAACTGACTTTGATTGAGGTTGGACACCTTAACTTATGAAGCAGATAAAAATAACAGCCTTGCTTGCACAAATGTTTACTATGTATTTCAAGTGACACATTATAGTTATTAAACAAATGTCAAACACATGTGTAAACTTAACTTGTTTACACGTATCTGTGCAGACATCCAAGGTCACCATTGACCACATTGAGTCCCGTCAGAGCAGGCGGGTGGGCAGCAAACATGAAGTGCTGGTGGAATGCAGCGGCGCGAAGGACACAGTCACTGCCGTCATGAATACCATACGTCAGAACAACGTGGTGGCTGACGTCTGGTGCCAGAGCGAGCGTCTCGTCTCCAGGCACGGTAATTTCAGATAGAGTGGTTGAGATTAGCGGATGTTCGTACGTTTTGCGCTGAAACAGCATAATCACGCTTGCTCAATTGTTTGATGGTTGGTGATTTGTACAGACAGACATAAATACAAGCAGCTGACGGGCCGGCAGATGGACGGACAGACACAGAGAGAGACAAACCGATAAATAGACAGACAAACAGACATACATTCAGACAGACACACACATTCATATGTTCATATAATCACGATCATGTACCCCGAAAAATAAATCATCGCCTAATATGCACATCCACTTATTTGTGAAAACAAATGTTTTTATAAAGTTAGAGACTTCAAATGATTGGTATAACTTCAAAGGCTTCCGTTTCTAATTACAATTGCAGACTGACTGTAACATAAAACGACAACTAACGTACTAAGACAAGTTATATATGTTCGTGATGGAGCCTCAGCAACTTAATTGCGTGACTAGCGGAATTTGTACCTCTAATGTTGCGCAATCGATTAATGGTCATATTATCGCGTCAGTGATCAAAGAACAACTTCGTAACCTCCCTGAACACGCAATAATGTGTTTTAGCATCATAAATTATCATGTTTTGCAAAGTCAGTGACTTAATTAAAATAGCTTCAATCAAGTTTAATGTCTACACGCAGGGTTTTTACTTTAGAGAGTTAGCCGACCATTGGTTAATGTATCTAACGACCAACCTATATATTTAAAGGACTTGTTCGCAAATGTCATATTTTGGAGAAGACCACATTTTTTCTTTAACATGTTTAAGTGTTATGACAATAACACTACTTAATTGTGGGGCCTCCACACTTGACTTACTGAATGCTAATAATTAAACAAACAATAAACAACAACAACACAACTTTCAAAATTATTAAATCATTTCGCGCATGAATCGCGTAATAATTGCTAAATTTGTAGATGCACACTTATTTATGGTTTTGTGTTAGTAGTGTTTTATACGCATATCTTTATAAACACTATTCTTTAATTTGGAGATCTTTGAAACATACTCGGAAATTTGTCAGCTCCAATGCAAACATTTTAAGAAAACTTCTTAAACTGTCCTTTTATGTGGCCAGTTCGTGTTATGTGAAGTTTTCGGTATGTGGGTTATCTCTGGTAAAGGATCAAGAGTTGTTTCTTACTTTGTCATATTTCAAATAGGAAACCTTTAGTGTCACATGGTGCATAGACTTTTAAATGTTTTCCTTATTACTTAAGTAACAGGGTTAATAATTCACCAAACTTAAAAAAATAACATTTTTCACATTTATTAATTTCTTTTATAAACGACTGTGACTATTGCGTTCACATGCGTTGCAAATTAAAAAAAGGTTTGACGAATACACTTTGCAATCAATACTTGCAAGTTGAATAAACAACTTAATAACAAATATTTAGATATACTTCCCAACTTATACTTATACGTACTTCTGCGTGTGTACTTTGTGTCGTGTTCTAATACAAATTGGGCATAATGATTGTGCGTAAATTGTAATCCAAGATTAGCCTGTGCAGTTCGCACAGGCTTATCAGGGACGACAAATTCCGCTTTTATGAAATATTTCGTTTAAATGATGTCTCTTCTTAGCGAAAATCCAGTTTAGGCGGAAAGTGTCGTCACGGATTAGCCTTTGCGGACTGCACAGGCTAATCTGGGAGGAAAATTTACGCACAAGCATTATGCCCAGTTTTCTCAGAACGCTACACACTTTATTCTTCGGGTTGGGTACGCTACTAATCAAATCAATTCGATTGAAAACAAAATTTGCAACGGCCTTGTTCAAAAGTTGAGAAAAAAAACTGAACAAGTACTAATATTCTAACATATTTACTCGACACTCCTTTATAATTTGTTAACTACTGTTTTGGTTCCTTATCAAATTAAAAAGGGATTCGTTTCAATAGGTATGACATGCAGCATAGTTTGCGCTCCCCAACTATATGTTCCAAGATGCGTACATATTTGAGATCACATTTGTATTCTAGAGGTGTGGTTCCCGCGTCACATTTCTGAGCTGGACAACTGCACGCACGTTATCACCAAGTTCGAGCCCGAACTGGACAGTGACCACCCGGTAAGCTTTCCTTCATTTTCCTGGAACCCAGGGCTTAATACACACTATTAAAGCCACACACCTTGAAATGAAGTACATGTTAATAAATACATATAGATGCAATTTGAAAGTGTGCACAATTGTCATTAAATCTATATTCTAGTTAGCAAGTAGTTTATTATTTTTCAACCGGGAATTACCGCTTTTAAAACCGAAAGCAGGATTTCTATATTATACATCCATTTCGACAACGCGATTATTTTTAAGTTTTAAAGCGCAAAAAAAGACGGATTTCTACCTTGTTACCACCAGATATATTCAAATTGGCATAGTGTAAATTACCAGATTTATTCTAATTGGCATAGATAAAATTAAATTATAGCCTAGTTAGCAAGTAATTTATTATTTTTCAAACGGTATCGCTTTAAAAACCGAAGGTAGGATTTCTATATTATACATCCATTTGTGTAAATTATTTTTCGCGATTATTTTTCAGTTTTAAAGCGCAACAAACACGAATTTCTACCTTGTTACCACCAGATATATTCAAATTGGTATATATAAAATATGTTTCGTATTTATTCTTAAATTTACTATGTCAAATAAGGTGTGTGGCTTTAAGGAATAATCATCCACGTTTGGACAGTTTCCGAATGGTTGATTGCATAATTAGGAATACGGTTGAGCTGAATGCGATGAATACGGGTAATACACATGAAACCGTATAATGCACTGTAACGCTGTAGCAAGCAATAAGCAATCATTACATATGGCTGAGTTGTGTCTGTTTTTGGTTCTGAGACTGTTATTTATTATATTGATATTCGCAAATATGTGTTTACCAGACACCACCCAAAAGCATACTTAAGTATTCACCCTAAAGACACATGCTTGGTCGTCATGTACATGTGGAACACTTACTTTAATTTCATTTTAGTTAAAACGGGCGAACGTAGATCTAGGTAATTTCAATATCTTCCGTTATTGAACACTGAATGTCTATATTGTATCATATTTATATTTCATCGTGTTTGCGTCGGAGGTAAGCATTTTACCGTATAAACGTGGTCCCGTATACGCTGGAAAGCACTGCGTAGAACGTTCATGAGGTCACGAGAACATGCTGCGTTACCAAGCACTTCTCCATTTGCGGAAGATATATACAAACCAGTGTGAGACTTTGTCATTTTCAATAAAAATCAGCTAAACGGATCGGATTGCATACTTTTATTACAAGGGTGGCCCATTCTCATAAAATGTGGCCCGCCTTTCATTAAATGAAGTGTGTGATTGTTACTTCATGTCCATACATCGAAAAATCTCCATTCATAAAAACCTGTTTGCGTTGCTGTTTCTGTTTAACGCCTGTGGTGTATTGATGGGCCAGATTTGCTATTATCGGCATTCGCGAAAATTAAGGATACTTTTTCATTGCTCACGTCTCGAAATTTAAATGGAAAAGCTTTTAGCCGTACATTAGCCACTCTCATCTATTGTCAATCCCAAAATAAAAATGTTTTTTCAGATTTTAGATTCTCGTTTGTGTTTCGACAGAAACCGGGAATGGTCTTGGATCCGTAGATAAAACAATTTATCTGCCGAGAATGGCGTATATTCGAAGCCAGAGGCTAGAAACTATCTGATATTTCAGGAAACTGTTTTAAGAGTGATTAATAAGTCGTCCAATCGCATTCGCTTGTTTTTAATTTTATACACGAGCTTGACATTGACTTTATTCCGTATTCATTTAGTTGTATACATACACGTGTTATCCAAATGGTATTACAAGAAGTTCATTTATTCATTGTACAAAAAAAAACCCACACCGTTCATTAGTCCCGCTCCCTTCTAAGACGGTGTACTCTTTAACGATTTGATAAACGTCCTTTATAAGGCTATGACATATCATTATGTGAAACACGAAATAAAGATGGTGTATACACACTCATTTCTACATGTAATTATTATATCATTACTCGATTTAAACGTATGAAAACGTTATTATTATTATTATTATTATTATNAAATACAAGCAGCTGACGGGCCGGCAGATGGACGGACAGACTCAGAGAGAGACAAACCGATAAATAGACAGACAAACAGACATACATTCAGAAAGACACACACATTCATATGTTCATATATTCACGTTCATGTACCCCGAAAAATAAATCATCGCCTAATATGCACATCCACTTATTTGTGAAAACAAATGTTTTAATATAGTTAGAGACTACAAATGATTGGTATAACTTCAAAGGCTTCCGTTTAGAATTACCATTGCAGACTGACTGTAACATAAAACGACAACTAACGTAATAAGACAAGTTATATATGTTCGTGATGGAGCCTCAGCAACTTAATTGCGTGACTAGCGGAATATGTACCTCTTATGTTGCGCAATCGATTAATGGTCATATTATCGCGTCAGTGATCAAAAACAACTTCGAAACGTCCCTTTACACGCAATAATGTGTTTTAGCATCATAAATTTTCATGTTTTGCAAAGTAAATGACATTATAATTATAAAAGCTTCAATCAAGGTTAATGTCTAAGCGCAGGGTTTTTACTTGAGAGAGTTAGCCGACCATTGGTTAATGTATCTAACGACCAACCTATATATTTAAAGGACTTGTTCACAAATGTCATATTTTGGAGAAGACCACATTTTTTCTTTAACATGTTTAAGTGTTATGACAATAACAATAATTAATTTATTGTGTGTGCATTCACACTTTACTTGCGTATTAAGCGCGAAATAACTGCTAAAATTGTAGATGCCAACTTATTTATGGTTTTGTGTTAGTAGTGTTGTACAAGCATTCCTTTTATAAACAATATTCTTCAATTTGGAGATCTTTGACACATACTCGGAAATTTGTCACGTCGCTTATACGTACTTCTGCGTGTGTACTTTGAGTCGTGTTCTGAGAAAACTGGGCATAATGCATGTGCGGAAAGTGTCGTCCCAGATTAGCCTGTGCAGTCCGCACAGGTTAATCAGGGACGACCCTTTCCGCCAAAATTGGATTTGTGCTAAGAAGAGACTTCTTTTAAACGAAAAATGTCATAAAAGCGGTAAGTGTCGTTCCTGATTAGCCTGTACGAACTGCACAGGCTAATCTTGGACAACACTTTATTCACATGCATTGTGCCCAGTTTTCTCAGAACGCGACACACTTTTTTTTTCGGGTTTGATACGCTACTAATGAAATCAATTCGAGCGAAACAAAATTTGCAACGACCTTGTCCAAAAGTTGAGAGAAAAAAACTGAAAATGTACTAATGCTCACATCAAAACATATTTTCTAGACACTCTTTGATAATTTGTAAACTATGGTTTTGGTTCCCGATCAAATAAAAAAGGGGTTCGTTTCAATAGGTATGACATGCAGCATAGTTTGCGCTCCCTAACTATATGTATTTGCTTGGTTTCACGATGCGTACATATTTGAGATCACATTTGTATTCTAGAGGTGTGGTTCCCGCGTCACATTTCTGAGCTGGACAATTGCACGCACGTTATCACCAAGTTCGAGCCCGAACTGGACTGTGACCACCCGGTAAGCTTTCCTGCATTTTCCTGGAACCCAGGGCTTAATACACAATATTAAGGACTAATCGTCCACGTTTGAACAGTTTTCAAATAGTTGATTGCATAATTAAGAAGACGGTTGAGCTGAATGCGCTGAATACGGTAATACACATGAAACCGTATAATAGACTGTAACGCTGAATATTCACGTCGCCAAACATACACGACTAAGTGAGTGTATTTAACGCATACTAATAAACGAGTAGTACTAGTATGCGGCAACGCGCAACGCGTATAGCAAGCAACACGAAATCATTACATATGAGTCGTGTTCTCAGAAAACTGGGCATAATGCATGTGCGTAAAGTGTCGTCCCAGATTAGCCTGTGCGGACGTTTAAATGAAGTCTCTTCTTAGAAAAAAATCCAATTTAGGCGGAAAGTGTCGTCCCGGATTAGCCTGTGCGCACTGCACAGGCTAATCTGGGACGACACTTTGCGCACATGCATTATGCCCAGTTTTCTCAGAACACGACACATATGACTGAGTTGTGCCTGTTTCTGGTTCTGAGACTGCTATTTATTCTATTGATATTCACAAATATGTGTTAACTCGTATTAGTAAGTCACAACTAGACACCACCCAAAAGCATACTTAAGTATTCACCCTATAGACACACGCTTGGTCGTCATGTACATGTGAACCACTTACTTTTATTTCATTTTAGTTATAACGGGCGAACGTAGATTTAGGTGATTTCAATATCTTCCGTTATTGAAAACTGCATGTCTATATTTTATTATAGTTATATTTACATCATGTATGCGTCGGAGGTAAGCCTTTTACCGCATAAACGTGGTCCCGTATATGTGTCGTGTTCTGAGAAAACTGGGCATACTGCTTGTGCGTAAAGTGTCATCTCAGGTGCAGTTCGCACAGGCTAATAAGGGACGACAATTTCCGCTTTTATGGAATTTTTCGTTCAAATGATGTCTCTCTTTAGCGAAAATCCAGTTTAGGCTGAAAGTGTCGTCCCTGAGTAGCCAGTGCGGACTGCACATGCTAATCTGGGATGACAATTTACGCACAAGCATTATGCCCAGTTTTCTCAGAACACGACACATATATGCATAGAAAAGCACTGCGTTAACACGTTTGCTCACGTTTATGAGGTGAAGAGGATACGCTGCGTTACAAAACACTTCTCCATTTGCGAAATTAATCTATTAACCGGTGTTAGACATTGGCATTATCAATTCAAACCAACTAAACGCATCGAATTGCAGGCTTTTATTACCAAGGTCCGCCATTCTTATTAAATGCCGCCCGCCTTTCATTGAATGAAATGTGTGATTGCTACTTCATGTCGATACATCGGAAAATCTCCATTCATAAAAGCCTGTTTGCGTTGCTGTTTCTGTTTAACGCCTGTGGTGTATTGATGGGCCAGATTTGCTATTAT
>VMBQ01000793.1:0-37560 GCA_007657795.1 Dreissena rostriformis
ACGTGAGCCTCATGGTGAATGGTTCGTACTACCAAAATAGATAAGAACATACACACATTTAAACGAAATTTATATAGCTTACCTTTAATTTACTTTTCATGTTTTTTTTTTAATTATTTTAATATTTCACGGGTTACATAATCGAATAACCTAAACACATAAATGAAAATGAAAGGACTTGGTAACTCCGCGTTTATACCATGTAGCAAAAGATTTACGTTTCTGATGAAAAATGATTTATTTTCAAGATCTCATTAAAAAATGCATTTATGTTTATTTTTACACAATATTTTCTATTGTTCATAAAAGTGTTTCTGAACTTGTTTAAAAACCGTAACTACAAAATGCTTTTCTTCAAATTACATTGTTTCACCTGTGGTGTTGATAAAATTTGCTTTGGAACAAAATCCACCTTCATATAAACACAATAAAATAAAACAATAATACAACACATAATAAGTTGATTATCAAAATTAAAATATTTTAGTGAATGTTCAATTATCATAAATATAAAGAACATATATGAATATGATTTGTTTCTTTTGCAAAATATGCCATCAACAGTAACTGTAAGCTCTACGATTTTTCATGTTGAATGCATATTCAGAACAAAGCACTCTTTATGATTGAAAGCCATTTTGCCTTATCGACCATAAAGATTTAATTCTTCAACATCATAAAACGCCAAAATTGTTCTCAGTTGACCGATGGCCCTGAACTTGTTTGCCCTTTACTCAGATGCATTTCCCAAACAATAGTAATTGCACTTTCCCGACCGCTAGGGCAATCTCCATCTTCGCCCGTTGAAACCGAATAACGGCAATAACTTGACCCTAAGTGACCTTGCATACGTTACCCCATATAACTTCGCTTGACCCTAGCGGTAAAACATAAACTTACCATGCCTCCGCGCGCAGAAAACATTTAATGGATTCTCTGCGGACCTTGAGTAGATTTTTTTCATAGGCTAAGAGGGGTCATACTGCGGTCACTGCAAATGGACTTCGCGTTTTAGCGGACGTGGCGTCTGTTGAAATGCGTTTGTGCATGTTAATATCATCTATCGCCCGCTCAGCCGACGCGCATCGACAATGGGCATTAAAGCAATTATGATTGCAATATGCTAATTAGGACTTTGTCTGTCCTCGGAGAAGATATTAAATCAAATGCGGGCCCCTGATCCTGAGGCGCTTTCGTGAGTTGCCCGGGTATGAAATGTCAGAGTGCATTGATATTTGAAATATCCGTTTTGCAGACATTTCATTATTGTAATAAACCTAAAATGTATCGTTAATTCGTTGTTTTCTAGTTTTTTTTGTCTGCCTTATACAGGCCAGCATGATTCAGTATTTCATCAGTTGTATTTTAACAAGCTTTAATAAGTCAAAGATACATTTAAAGATAAATTCTGTAGATTTCTATAATTATATTGTCATTGTGAGTTACGCTTACTTATGACGCTAGTCTAAAGTCTGCCTTTACATATTCAATTTAACACTTTGATAACCAAAATATAAACTGTATATGAGCCGCGTCATGCGATATTGGGCCTTATGCCTTTTGCGACCAGCGTAGCTCCAGACAAGCCTGCGCCTCCGAGCAGTCTACTCAGGTGCTACGCTGTCCGTTAATGAGACCACGAACCTTGTGTGGCTTAATAGCGGATATGGTAGTTCCTGACCGGGCTAATCTGGAACTACCGGTACTCAAGACGCATATGGTATAAGACCGATTTTCGCATGACGCGACTCTCGTGAAACTAGAAATAAGACTGTAATGTATCAATATGACGATTTGAAGCAAATAATCAGGCAACAAATTATAACATGATGTTCAACCATTCGTGAAAGGGATTATTTTGCTTTTTTATATATCTTCAAGGATATGAGGTGTTGTTCGGGACATGTATGTGGATTTGTACAAGAGAAAATAAATTGTGAAGTGTACTTTGTAAATGAACTGAACCCTATTGTTATGTATGAAATTGTGTTGTGTTGTGAATAATTAATAACTCAAACTTGACTTCTCGCCTTCTTGTCGATTCGTCGTTGTTGTTTTTTATGTTATAGCTTTAACATTGTAAAATAGATTCGTAATTCTGTTATCCAATCGCCCTAGACCATTTCATGCATTTATACTTATTTCACAACATATGCAATTTAATACTGATCACATTTCATGCCATTATATATGTTTCTATGTTTTTGTACATGTGTACTCATGGATTGTATGTCTTTTGTATATTGAATAAACATATATAATATATCTATAACCACATGACGTATATTTATTGTAATAGATTCATTACGAAATAACATCGCCATGACTAATTTAATGTTATATGAACACATTTACAGTATAATGGGTGGATTTAATTTATTATATATGAGTCGTGTTCTGAGAAAACTGGGCATTATGCTTGTGCGTAAATTGTCATCCCAGATTAGCCTGGCGGACTGCACAGGCTAATCTGGGATGACAATTTACGCACAAGCATCAAGCCCAGTTTTCTCAGAACGCGACTCATATAATAACACTCGTATATATTTTGATCCCTTGTACACCTATGGTGGTGAACAACTCATCGAGAGAAAAAAAATCAAAAATAGAATAATAAGTTTCTTGAATAAATAATATGAGTCACATACTTTTCTGCTGACAGCTCTATCTGATTATTTTTATCGGTAACACTTGGTTGCTAAATAAAGCATGTGTATAAATTATATATAAACCTTTACATAAACCTGAAATTAACTATTAAAAAAGTTGTTATACATGTTGTTGTTTTTTTAAATGATGTTAAATCAAAAGCCTGCTTTTTATTTGAATTTGATTCAATTTTTTTTCATTCTCGCGCATGTTATAAAGCATAGTCTATCAATATCGCATTTTAATTGTATGATTCGATTGCGTAAGACAGCTGAAATAATAAAAACAAAAATATAATTTAGCCTCGTTCTGGGAAAACGGGGTTTAATGCATGTGCGTAAAGTGTCGTCCCAGATTAGCCTGTTCAGTCGGCACATTCTAATCAGCGACGAAACGTTCCGCCTAAACTGGATTTTCGTCAACAAGAGTCTTCCTCCAAAAGTAAAATACCTTAACAGTGGACAGTGTCGTTCCTGATTAGCCTGTGCGGACTGCACAGGCTAATCAGGACGACACTTAACACACATGCATTAAACCCCCTGTTCACAGAGCGCGAGGAAAATATAATGATCTACAATTTGTTTTTACAAGTAAATATGTATTTAGAATGTATTATTCTTTATAAGGAAATTATTTTAAAATGCATACGTTATTGTTAATATTTTTTCTCACGGCATACTTTGTGTATATGCACTATTAATCCCTCCAGGGCCAGCGATTATCTTCGTAGGGTTCTGAATGTGCAGTTTCAAAAAAAAACAATGCACATGGCCCTACAAAGGATTTTATGTCCCTATAAATCTCAATGTGGGTCTGCTTTCAATTGACCCCGTCGGCCCCTCGCGCCCCGAAAATCGCGGACCCTGTCCCCGGCAATACAATGCCCCTCTCACCAGATCACAGGCGATAGGATGTACCGGCACAATGTAATTGATCCCGCCCGGATCCGCAGTGCGATACTGACAGAATTTATGTTGACATCTGAATTTAGAGTTTGACCCGCGCGACCCAGTCCGTTAAACCTTCCAGTGTCCCTTCAGACCCCGTACCCGACCTTTTACTGTATCCCCTAAAACAGCTTGACCTCGTATAATCCTAGATGGCGCGCCCCGGTGACCTTCCGGTAAAAAGCATTACCTTTCAACCCATCGATAAATTGAAGGTCACGCATAAACGCGCGGTGAATTTGAGAGTTCGAAAAAAGTACGACAACCCTTTTACTTATTGTTCAGCGCTGATTAGGATTGATATGATACCCGAGTTGACCCCGGCCACGTACATGTATACATAGTCATACGTATTAACATTTGAAATTAAAACGCAAAAATACACTCCTAATGACTTGGCCGTTCCTTTCTTGTTGTTTTCTTCTCGCCATAAAACCAATCCAAAAATACCATCGCCAATAAAGCGTAAATGAAAACCTCACGATAATTGCTTTCCCCAGTTTACCTATCTTCCGTTAAACTCAATCTGACTTATATAAATTAACTCTGCCATAACCCCGTGCAACCTTACACGACCTTTGACTTTTTCGTAAACCCTAACAAACCATGCGAACGTATAATATACACTCTGGGCCTGTCATAACTCGGCGTCTTCCCATTTGTCTATTGCTGATTATCTAAACTATATCAAAGACACAACCTCCTGTAAGCCATTACAGTAAAGTATAAATTGCAAAAAATAAGATCTTACCTCGGTCAGGAGGTAACGACCGGGCAAAGGTCATTCCAAAGGTCACGGTTGTAACGCGAACGAGAAAAAAGCTGCTGCAGGAAACAAATTACCGTAATATCGACTTTTTCTTGCGCGAACCGTTACTCTGTTGTTAAAATAGATCTAACTCAGCAAGCGATGTGACGCAGAGGGCAAAATTAGGGCGAAGCAATGATGACAGGCGTGATATTGAGTTATCCGGGACCGAACTTGTCAACTCACATACGCGTATATTTTCGACAACAGTTGTTAAATTACAAACGCTGGTTAATGCAACTCGAGTAAGGCTATTATTCATAAAGAACTACTCTGTTTACATAAAACACTTGAACCGTGCTATGACTCGGTCATTATATTTTTAGATATTACGGGATGTATTTGTTTCAAGGCCATATTACACGTAGTCACAGCAATGTGTGTTTTGTACGTGTGTGTAGTTTAGTGTATGTATAAAGATGTATTTAATAGTGTCTATTGTTGTTCTTGTTGTTGTAAGCGACTATGATAATGAGGCATACACAACGTTACATTGAAGACATACATATTTGTCTCATCGAAAAATTAATTAAGATCTATGTGCACAGTGGGTGGCATTTGTCGACATTTTCAACACGAATTGTTTACTTTAATATAGTATAAAACCTTAAATTAAATCATTCAAACTAAAACAAACATGACGTAGAATTCAAGAGGCGCTTCGGGTAATACTCAAACAGAAAACAAAGTACCACTTAAATACAGCAAGAAGCATGGTACAATAACATTGTCGGCCAAAAATATACCAGAATCAATGAAATAAAGTGCACAATATCATTTCAAAATAAGGTAACTTAAAAAAAAAATGCGGAATGCAAATCTGTTACTTTTAATGAATTTTTGATTGATCTCAATGTTAATTTTTGAAGGATTATGCAGGTAAACTAATACAGAAAAAATATTATAACCAACAAGGCTAATCAGGGACGAAATTGTCGTCACTGATTAGCCTGTGCGGACTGCACAGGCTAATCGGGGATGACAATTTACGCACAAGCATTTTGCCCAGTTTTCTCAGAACACGCCACATATAGTTGATGCGCCAGGTCATACTTGATGCGAACGAAAGATCGGTAAATGAAGCAAAACGAATAACATACACATGATAAGTTGTGAACCCAATGGGGATTATCACTTACACGTAGTTATGTTCCAAAATATTTATTTTTACTTTTGGTTTAATGGAATAATATTGAATATTTGGAACAATATAATTATATGAATAACTTAATCAATGTAGAATACAATATGTACGATAGTTTATTATATACATGAATTAGCAATCGATACCCGTATATGTACGCATTAATACCTATTTCAGAAAATATAGTTCAAACATAGAAATTCAAACTTATGTAATTGCAATAACAATAATTATATTTTGGAGTTTCGACTATTTCAGATAGTTCATTATATTTTGGAATTTCGACTATTTCAGATATTTTAATAAAAATAATACGATAAACACTACGATATTTAGTAGGAACCATTCTTTTCATAAGCATGTTATGAATATTTGTATGCCTTAGCAAACAGCGCAGACCCTGATGAGACGCCGCATCATGCGGCGTCTCATCTGGGTCTACGCTGTTTGCCATTTTTATTGTAGGCTAGAATCTTTAGTGTAAGCTTTATTGCTGAAATAAGTGTTGTTGTTGTTGTTGTACATTTAATTATTTTTCTCACGATGATATAAATATTTTAAACATACACTTACAAAAATACGTTATATTATAATCAGTTATGGTTCACTTTAGTTCATAAAATATTGATTTTAAGTGTGTACATACAAATGTGTCACTCCTTCATTACAATATTACCATATCATCCGGAGGAAATGAAAGAACAAGTTTTTATAATTTTAGAGGCAACATAAAGTGGCTTGCTTTTTGCGTGTGCGAGTGTTAAATACCTTGAAATACATTTCAAAATACAATATTATACAATAAGTGTTCAAAAGAATTCAAATGCATTATGATAGCGACAAAGGATATTATTTATTCGTCTATTATTTTGTGATTTTTCATGTATGTTCGTGACATAAAAGCAACTTTACATTTTTTCGTGATTGCATTTTGTTTCAAACACGGTACTCTAATAAACTTTAACATATACATTCACTTTTTTCCTGAACAAAATGTTAACAATGTTTTCTGGGGCTCTGATTTTAGTCAGTTGGTGGGCACCAATGGTATTTAAAATATCAAAAAATGCAATCACGTGACTTAGTTTTCTTCCCTTTCATACTATTAATCAATATCAATACGAGTACCAGTTTACTTCCTCCTTTATCAAATAATATATATATATAATCATCTGAACCAGGAGTATATTTGTTTTCATTATTGTAGGATAGACGCTTTATTGTAAGCTTTATTGCTGAAATAAATGCTGTTGTTGTTGTTGTTGTGATTGTTGTTGTATAACAATGTGTCGGTCCAGAAGTATTGTGTCATGTGGCAATGCAATTTCTGAAATAAAATCCCAATTCTACAAATATGTCCTTTTTTAAATACATTATTGCACTCGATTTTGCTCGGATTTGGTTTGCTGTATATACTTGCAGTTATTGTGTTCAGCCTTACAGCGTTTTCATTTTATTTTGGCTTTGTGTTGACCTTGATTTATATTTTAATAAAATGACTTATATATTGTATTTTCTTGTATTTTGTTTTCTCATTTTGACTGAATAATACTAAAAATCGAACAAAGTGTGGTTCATTGTAAACAAAACATTAATTGTGAATGTTCCACAATAACTGACGTCATTGTAGCGAAATTTAGTGAAAACAAAATGAGAACATAAACAACATAAATGACATAAACAAAGTTCAAAACCATATTACCATTAGCCGTATCAGTTACGTAGTAATACCTTTTTATCGCGTAACAAAATATATCGTGGGATGGTCCGGTATGCCACATAATAATACGTGGAAATATTGAATCATAACGCAAAAACTGTTTAAATTATCTTATTAAGAAACGCATTCAGAGTCACTCCAGCAATAAAATACTAGTTTGGAAAAGAAGAAAGCCCTAATTATAAGGGATAGTTCAACGTTTCTCACATCAGCTTGCGTTTCTATTCTATAATTACATGAAGTACTACGCTCCAATCAATTATATAACCATGATGCGCGCGCACCATCGTTAGGTCATCCGAGATTAATAAAAATGGAAGGCATAGTGACTTATTCGGTTAATTTAACGTAGGATTAAAGCGGGTCTTATTAAGAACCGGAATCAGGTAACGCAGTCATCTCCATCAGAGTTTCATACGCTATTAACTCGACCTACCGGTACTCATTCTGATCGCGCGTTCTTTGTGTCGGCTGGTTTGTTTAAAGTGTTTACTGAGGTCACGCCGGTTCACATATCGTGAGTCGCGAGTGAATCAGCTTAACTCAGTGAGGCGTCTCTGTTTATCGTATAAACATGGGACCGCTAAGATCAGGAGAGTTATGCAATGTGATTTCTATATTTATTTCAGGTTTACACTCAGGGATATGAACTCAGGAATTTGTCATTTGGNTGGTCGAATAACGCGCCGGTCAGGTGAGGTCAAATCGCGGTCTACCGGTTTGAAAAGTTTACCTAAGGTGAACACTTTATAGACCCCGCTAGCAGCGAATGGTGAATTTACTCCGCTCAGTAAGTTAAATTTAAAGTCGGTAGTACAGTCGATCACTTTTGTAGTGACTTCGCGCGAGACCATTCGGTATACTTAGTACGCGAAACATTTCAGCAGTGTATTGAACTCCGCAATCAATGAATATCGGAAGAATAAAGATAAATATAATAACAGTGTTTACGCATGCTCGGGGTCACGTGTCTTTTCTACTATTGTTATAGTAGTACGTTCCTGCTATAGGTATTCAGTTATGTAAACGGCAAATCACTGCCAACCGAGCGTATTTAAAGCAGTTGTACGAAATCGCTGCTTCAGAATTATACAGCGAGCGAAGAAACAAGTGCTCAAATTTGCTATGACATTGTGAATTTTTTTGTTAGCATTTGTGAATAATACGAGTTTTGGACATTTCGTATAAGGACAATCATGTTGCTTGAAAAAACTTTGGCGGGTTATCATGAGACGTATTATAAGGGCAGTTACGGAGATCCGGATCACCCAAGCATTGGGTATGTAATACACTGATAAATGCAGAGTGCAAACCACATGTATATTTATTTTATTTTACTTATTTATTTGTTTATTTGTTTATTTATTTATTTGCTTATGTATTTATTTATGTATATACGTATGTATGTATTTTTTATTTTATTTATGTATATGTTTTTTTTTATTTATTTACTTATTTATTTATTTATTCATGCATTCATTCATCCATTCATTAATTCATGTATTTGTTTATGTTTATATATTATATATTATTTACTTTTTTAGTTTTACTTTATTTAAAACGGTTTCCATGTATACTGACATGTATTAAAAAAAACACGGGCTCGCGAGATCAGTTTATCCTTTATTGGAAGTATTAGTTCTATATACAATGTATAATATATATTCTAGGTATAAAAAAAATCATGTTTTATGTTTGAATTCAGATCATGATAGCAAATGTAACTTTCCTGAGCAAATGTGGGTGTTTTTTCACGCAATTCTTGTAGTATTTTGAAAATATATTATGGTTTTCTAAATATGTTTGTGTCCAATTAAATAGATTTCTATTTCTTGTGGAATGTATTATGTTTTTGTTTATGTTGAATTTATTGTTTATTTATTTTTTTTACTTTATAGATACAGTATATATTTTTGTTTCATGCAAGTAATAGCCTACTGTAAAAAAAAAATCATTCACATTTGATTGAAGTTTTTTCTCCGTTTATTTATATATAAAATACTTGTACATATTCCAAGAAATTGCAACAAACAACAACAAACTATTTCAAGTGTGCATACATGTACACAAATATGTTGACTAATACTTTGAAAAGTGTGATGTAAGCGGTCGATTCAAAACCACAAAACCGTACGTGTAAACAAGCAAGTTTGTTTCATAGTGTTCTATCAATTGTTTCGCCCATCATATTTTGTAGCGGTTCTAGGAAACAAAATACTTTGTGACTTTAAGTTTTAATCCTTACTTACACATACCTAACGCGAAAATTTAATTAAATATTCGCTAGTAATATCTGTCATGAGAAATATATGCAAGATAACCATGTAAAATTATTAAATGTAGCAGTATGCAGTTTGTTCATTTAACTTAAAGTGTAAAAAGTCTAAAAAATGAAAACTTTAAAAGAGTTTATCTAAAACCAGGGTCAGGAGTTTGGTGTGATGCATTGTCCAGTGGTCCTTTATAAGGTTTTTTCAAATTACCCTAGGGTTGGAAATGGCCACTTCCCAGGGGTCACATGAATAATATAGATTTTTATAGCAAAATAACTGTCAAAATGAGCTTCTCTAAAACGACAATCCCCATAAATGTAACATTTAGCATCGTATTATTGCCATCCATCAAGTTTGTTCAAATCATGCCACTGGGGTTAAAATTTACTCCGCCCTGTGGATTACATGTTTTTCATACATTTATATATGGAAAACTTAAAAAATCGTCTCCTCATAAACCGCTAGATCAAAAGGTTTTGTATAAAATTTTGGCAGGTAACGTCGCAGGGTGGTTATTTATCAAGTTTGTTCAAACTTTGTCTATATGGTCAAAATCAGACCGCCCTGGCGTTTACTTGGCTCCTTTAATACAATAAATAGTGAGAGAAAAAATAGTGTCCCCTGAAACCGTATGGCCCAGGGGTTTGGTATTGGAGATATCGCGTGGCGTCTCTCTACCATTTCTATTGGAGATATAATATCGCGTGGCGTTTCTCTACCATTTCTTGTCCTAACCTTGTACATAATTTCAAAATTTGTCAATCCCTGATGGTTTCCTGTTACCCTTATGTGAATATACTTCAAACTTGACATGTTTTTCTGAAAACGCACGGCCCATAGGTTTTTTTAGTAGTTGACATGTAACAGTCTGCAATTGTCCATAAATTCTTAGTTGCAAACCTTGTTTGTCCAGATAACATTGTGAATTGTTAATACCTTAAATGGCATGCGTTCTAAAAAATAACAATATGTTACTTTTAATTTTGGTTCTTTATTGCGTTTTTTACGCATTATAGATACCAACAACAAAAACTACACAAACCAATCTAAGGCGTTGGTAATCAAGTTATCAATTAAATTGGTATATATTTTTTTTACATAAGATCATAGTAATTATTTGCCGTTCGGATTAACGTGCGACTCTTGTTTCATAATTTCATAATTCCATTGATTAAATAAGACTGGTTACGTACGTTCGTTAAATATTACCGGTAAACAACATGTTTCGCAACGGCATGCTCTGACCTTTAGGTGATTATTGAGACCTGTGAACCGATCGATAGTCACATAACATTGAATACCAAAACGTTTTTTCGCGAGCAACGACGCACTGAGGGGGTTATTGATTTGTTCTTTAGCCACGTGAGCATGGAATCGCGTGCTGAAAGCATGTGGAGTGATTCGGGTTCACACAGAGGTTGATTCAACGAAAACAAATATGCATGTGACACATCGGCCGATATAGAAGGCACACAAGACCTGACCTTCACACCTTCCGTGAATTTATATCAGGCGTATTATCTAACACGTATAATATTCCTATTCGCAGCAAACACGACTGCTTTTTATTAGAGTTCTATAATAGCATTACTAGTAGTTATTTTATTTCTATAATAGCATTAGTAGTAGTTCTTACATTTCTACAATAGCACTACAAATAGGGATTTGGTCGACAATAAAGAGTTACTTGTTTATAGGAAAAGTTAAGCCCCATAATTCAACCGCGTCATGCGAAAATGGGTCTTATTTCATAAGCGGCCAACGTAGCTCCAGAAAAGAATCCGCAATCACAATTTCGACGGCTTACTCACTGAACAAGATCCGGTCAGGGTTTCATTTAATTTCATGTTGGTTATTCATGGACACACACCGACATTTGCATCCGTTCACTAAAGTGGGAAATCATGATTGTGCAACAAATTGCTTTTATTATAATAACTATTTAATTTGCTTCCGACAGAGACAATTTAGTTTCCAAAAAAGGAAAGGAAAGGGAATTATTAAATTATTCAATTCAATTGAATAGTGTTTTTTTTTAAACAAAAAAAAACGGCGAAACGAAAAAGATTTAAAAAAGAAAAGAAAAAATGGCATCTTTCAATTATTTGATATGAAATGTGTTTATGACAGATGGACCGCAAAATATACCCATAAGGTTTACTGTAATTAATAGAAATTCAAACCGATCAACCTCTGATCGAATTAATAACTAAATAATAATAAATAAAGTTATGAAACGGAAACATTTCATATGGAGCACAATCGTGGTAGACGAGATACTATTAAGTGCCGAGCTAAGTGCGTCAAAATCTTTCCTAGAAGATAATGCAATACTCGTCTCCACTTAAGTTGTCGAAAACAATCAAATATTTATATTGTTAATTGAACACCATAAACAGGATTTGAATTCAATAATATACGCACAATGAAGTTATCGGCACGATTTGTCAAGTATATCCTACAAAATTAAGTAAGGACAGGAACCAACCGCTCGATCAAGATCTAGACGCAACTTTCGTTGAATTGAGTTTTAAAATATATTTTTAACGGCAGCTTAGAGTATGGTACGTGCAGGATGTCATGTTTAACAGATAATACTGTTGTAAACAAAATGTATATACAAATTAACCCATTTATGCCTAGCGTCTTGAAAAAAGGCATTGGAAAACAGCGTAGACCCAGATGAGACGCCGCATAATGCGGCGTCTCATCAGGGTCTACGCTGTTTGCTTAAAGGAATCTCGGTAAGAAATATTCTAAATATAGAAATAAATATACTAGACATCCCTAATTTTGGAAACAAATTGATCCAATTTAGAAGGATGGGAGAGTCCACTAGGCATAAATGGGTTAACCATGTGTCATATTGTTACACTAAGCTAGAGGTTGACATTAAAATTAACACTTAATAAATCGATAAAACTGTTATTTACTTATTATTATTATTTACTCAAGGCATGAATTAAACTTTAAATTGGGATGGTCATTGCTTGTGTAATGACTGCATTGAAGTCATGCTGTATCACTGGCTAGTCATACTGTATCACTGGCTAGTCATGCTGTATCACTGGCTAGCTATTGAAGTCATGCTGTATCACTGGCTAGTCATGCTGTATCACTGGCTAGCTATTGAAGTCATGCTGTATCACTGGCTAGCTATTTTTTTTAAAGGAACCGCTAGTTCGGACACGTTTCTAAATACCATACTATTATTGAACAGATAATATTACACGTGAACTCAGAAAACAAAGCAATACGATACGCTCACTCAAAGCGGTTCATAAAAAACGCCATTCAATGGAGGTTTTTGCACTTTACAAACCAGTCCTGTCAATATGTTCCGGTTTATGGACAGTGCGTTTTCAAGTAATTAATGACTGTATGACGCAAACGGGCATACGTAATACACTTGATATGAAATGTTTGTAGCAGTCGAGCTTAATTCAAATATTGTTTTCTAGCAGTCGAGCTTAATTCAAATATTGTTTTCTAGGAAAGAATACCACAAATCAGACAGTTATAATCACGTGAGTTTACAGTAAAGTATTATTCTGTTATTATGATGCAATCCGGTGTTTTTATGTTTACACTTTCGTCGCTCACGTCGCATGATCATGTTGTTTATCTATTTCCTCTTCCTACTTTAAATTATTTCGCAATTTTGCAATTTATCGTGACGTATATCCAATTAAAAAAAAGTACCATGTGACATTTAAATTTAACGTTACCTGGTACTGTTTTGCACAAATGGGACGATATGTTGCGATGGGGATTTACATGCATTCGTAACGAGTTGTTTAATCGCTATCGCGCGCATCACGCGTTTTTAATTCAATCATTTATCAAGGTTATATACAGCCGGATGTATCTTTAATTTCTTTGTTATTTTAATAAACAAAACATATGCATTCAAGCTTGGAAACTCGGTTAGATATTTCTCTTTCGCAATATACTGTCTGGTTTGCGATACAAATGCATTTGAATAAAACCAGAAATCGGCGAATTTAAGTGCTGACAAAACAGTCATTTTTTGACAAATAACGAAATTTCGTGTTGACGAAAATAAATGGTTTCACAATATATGAGCTTTTTACATTATTTTAATGGTCCGTATTTGTTGTTCTCGTTACAGGATGCTGGACACCAGCTCGAGAGGTAGCGGCCAGACATCTCGTCTTATCACGGCGATGCTTGCAAACCGCTCTCTGCAGACGACACCTGGTGACGCGGCGGCGTTCTCCCATGCAGCAAACTCTTTCTCATCTTCATACTCCAACGGCATGGATCATTCAGGCGCTAACGGAAGCCAGTTCAAGAGCCGAATGTTCGCGACCAACAGTTCGTACAGCGATGACTTCGAGCCCTCAGAGCCCTCAAAACATGTGACTTCCGGTACAACTCAGGGAGGCACCATGGCGCCGCACATCTCGGACTCCGGATACCGCAGTTACGACGACGAGGGAGGCTACGGCTCCGGCGGCTACATTCCGAGCCGGAAGCAGCGGGAATTCATACCGGAAAACAAGAAAGACGACGGCTACTGGGAAAAACGCCGGAAGAACAACGAGGCGGCCCGTCGGTCAAGAGAGAAGAGACGCATTCACGATATGGCTTTAGAAAACAAAATCATGGATCTCACGAAGGACAGCTGTAAACTCAGAAACGAGCTGACGTTGATAAAAAAGAAATTTGGGTTGCCTCAAGATGAGGTTTTCAACGGCGACGAAACAACACCAATTAGATCAAAATCGATGTCCATCAGCTCCACATCGCAGCCGTTAGCGAGATCGTCGCAGTTGCCGGAGCTCCCGACCAGATACTCAAATGTTCTCCCGCCCCAGTCTCCACAGTCAACACGCATCAAACACGCCTCAGGTTCATATTCATCCGCCGCATACAACTCTTACGCCGCACCGTCGATGCAATCTTCTCCTCAGTCAGAATCGTTTCTCACACGCGCTCACGGAGATTCCGAATTTCTGAAATCTCACTCTGGACAGTACGACGCTCAATATCCGTATCTCATGAAATCCATAAAAGACGACAGCCACCAGTATCCGAGCCGCATTGATGATCAAGTTCGTCCACTGTATTCATCCAACATGCCCCCGAATAGAATTTCGCCGTCCGGCCCGTCGCTCCCCGTCTCCTCCCAAAAGTCCTACTGGATCCCTACTACGGATCTGACGTCATCTGACTCGAATGACGAGTCTGAATATTTTGAAGGCGTCCAAGAGCAGCCGCTGTCGCTGGTCAAGAAACGCCCAAGCACCGAGAACGAGTCCAGCGAAGATATGTCAAACGCGTCGTCACGAGCTTCAAATAGCCCGAATTCATCGATGACATTACCGTTAAAGCTCCGTCACAAAATGCCCCATGACGGCTCTCATTCCCCACCCACTCCCCCCACACCTACAGCGACCAATCCATTTTCATATTCGACAGGTCTGGCGCAACTGTCGGAGATCGCGCTCTCTCAGTCCGGCTATGCCTTCGGTAGCTACGACGACAGCCAATCGCAAGATGCGATGGACGATTACAAGAGCCGGTCGAGAAGCGGCTCGAATCCGAGAGCGCTGTTTGACGTTAAATACGTCGAAAGGCGTCGTCGCAATAACGAGGCGGCTCGAAAATGCCGCGAAAATCGCAAACACCTGACGAAGATCCGTGAGGTTAAATCTGGGTACCTAGAAAATGAAAACGGGAAGCTGAAGGAGGAGTTAATGAGTTTGCAGGACGAAATGCGCGAACTTCGCGGTATGCTCGAGAAGAAACAGAAACGAAAGCCGATAGGCAACGCCATTGACGTTGCGAAAAATGCTGATCGCGCTAAAGACAATAGCGACGATGTTGCAATCATCGGCACGTCTGATGTAATGGACAAAAACATTAAAGTTGAAAATGGTAGAATGGACCAAGATTAAGTAACTTTAGGAGTATCGACGAATCATTCGTAGACATTAGACATTGTACGGGTAGAAATTTCTCAGGAGATGTCAAATACGTGATATCAGATATGGAGACATATATATATTATATATACATAATTATATAGTTTATGTACATAGTTGAGTATTTCTGTGTGTATGTTGAATGAAAAGAATTGGAGTTTCATTACTTGAAGTTTAAATATAACTATGAACGTTTTTATTGAAAATTCTGAAATATTGTGTAGACATCTATAGAAAATGTAATGTGCTAATGTATAGTTTAGATGTTGTATTTGATTTGATGAGACCACTTTGCACTAGCTCGTTCTGTTAATTTGTTTGGTATTCTGTTAATTTAAATCGGTATCTATTACCCCATATCTTCATCATAAATACATCGAATGTGTTTTTTTTTTTTTTTTTTTTTTTTTTTTTTTNGTTTACTAAATTATGTTGATTTCATCGCATACCGTACACGGAACAAATTTTTATTATAATTTATTAGTTTGCCAATCCTTAAATTATATAACATTCCAATGAAAAATCTGACGTTTTTTTAAATCTAATTTTTCATCGATCTACATCCAATATATTTGGGATGCTTTTAATGTGCCATATGATATTTGTTTTAAAAATGTAATGCTAGATTTTTTGGACACAATGCATATCAATTGTGATGCCTTTTGATCATACTATTTAACTTATATAAAATTGAAATCCATAAAATTGTGCATGCTATTTTCATCTGTACAATTGTGTCATATCTACAATTGTCATTTTCCTTCTAAAATGTAAGGGATAATTTCTTTTTTTTATGTCCCAACAACAAGATGTAAATTGTACATGTGTACAATCCGTCGCGTAGTTTAATGTTGATATTAATTGTGGTTTTGGGCGGTTTAAAATCGATGTAACGCTACACGATGCGGACACAGCTCGTGATGTTCGAAATGACGATGGTTCATGGACGGTGTTACTCGAAGGGCTTGTCGGGTATGGTCGTTTCTCTAGGGACAAGTCTGAAGGACACCATACATGTACAAATAATTACAAATTGTAATCTGGTATTTCTTATTCTTAGTTTTAATACATTTTTGCAAACATACATTATTCTGGATGACGTACTTTACAGATTCCCAAACAATTTTTAAAGGAAACTTCAAGTATAAAAGCAAATTGTTTTTTTTTTCCGTAATATTTAGTGCATTTATGTAGATTGTTTTAAGTTATAATAATTAAGCGAAACACTGTAGTTGTGACAGTGTCTGTTTCGGTTGGTAGAATGGTGTTCGGGTTGCTACAGCAACGGGTGGACGCCAAGCGTTGAAAGGAGTGCCATAATTATTGTTTATGACTTTTGTTTGGTGCAACATCATAGTGACATATTTCATTCACACTGTGCTATTGTACTGTTTTATAAATGCAATATATTCGAGGTATGTCCATCGAACTGATGCATTCCATTGCAAATCTTGCAACAATTTCAGGACATTTAAATTGTTTATCACTCAACAAAACAAAAGAATGCATGCAATTTTGATTTTCCACATTTTAAAACAAATAAAAAGCTGTTCGTTGCATTCATATATCAAAATGTTTCATACATTTGATTTCATTAATGTTATTAATCATCTATTATAATCATCGGTCTGAAGTTAGACTTTAATTTATTGATTTCTATGTAATTAATGTATCTCCTCCTGTTATCATTTATACATATCTTCATTTGCTACACAAATCACAAATGATCGTTGTTAGTCATATTAAGTATTAGTTCGATTGTGTCTCATAGTCGCATTTCATAGAACGAGAGAGTTAAATCAAATATTGAACTTAATGTCGACAATAATTTAAATGTTATGTCACAATTGGACTGGAAGGATGCGCATTTTGACAAATACTTGATTTGGTCAATTTCTAATGATAACATTTGCTATGGTTATGTGCTGTAAACATTAATATAATAGTTGTTGTTCTGTATCTGACGTTCTACCTCAGTGCTGTTTGTAATAATTTGTTGCATAGATGCCGATAAGCTTGTTTGGATATCTATGGAAAAGTTATATATATGAATATACACTGTCGTTATAGAGTGAAATATAAAAAAAACGCAATTAGTTTGAGTTGTTGTTTTTCATAGGCAATGAGGTTATCGACTAATTGACATGAGATGAAATGAGTTGTGTTCTGAGAAAACTGGGCAAAATGCTTGTGCGTAAATTGTCATCCCAGATTAGCCTGTGCAGTTCGCACAGGCTAATCAGGGACGTCCATTTCCGCTTTTATGGATTTTTTCTTTTAAATGATGTCTCTTCTTCGCAAAAATCCAGTTAAGGCGGAAATTGTCGTCCCTGGGAAGACACTTTACGCAGATGCATTTTGCTCAGAACGCGACACAAATGTCTGCATCTAGGAGAGACGAGTTTGCTGGAAAATGACGCAACACCAATTGATATCGTTGACGATGGAACATAAATGTGTCGTGTTCTGAGAAAAATGGGCATAATGATTGTGCGTAAATTGTCATCCCAGATTAGCCTGTGCAGTCCGCACATTCTAATCAGGGACGACAATTTCCGCTTTTATGGAATTTTTCGTTTAAATGATGTCTCTTCTTAGCGAGAATCCAGTTTAAGTGTCGTCACTTTACGCACACGCATTATTCCCAGTTTTCTCAGAACACGACACAAATGGTCGAAGACGTATCAGACTCGCGACCTCACGAATGGAAGACCGACACCATGCATACGGGCCAATATGAGTTACGCCTCGGCGAACTTACATTATGAACCCTAAAACTATCGTCAATACATACAACGATCTGATGCGTCTTTGAGCATCATTAGGCCTACCAGCATCATAATGCCTACCAGCATCATTAGGCCTACCAGCATCATTAGGCCTACCAGCATCATAAGGCCTACCAGCATCATTAGGCCTACCAGCATCATTAGGCCAACCAGCATCATAAGGCCTACCAGCATCATTAGGCCTACCAGCATCATTAGGCCAACCAGCATCATAAGGCCTACCAGCATCATTAGGCCTACCAGCATCATTAGGCCAACCAGCATCATAAGGCCTACCAGCATCATTAGGCCTACCAGCATCATTAGGCCAACCAGCATCATAAGGCCTACCAGCATCATTAGGCCTACCAGCATCATTAGGCCAACCAGCATCATAAGGCCTACCAGCATCATTAGGCCTACCAGCATCATTAGGCCTACCAGCATCATAAGGCCTACCAGCATCATTAGGCCTACCAGCATCATTAGGCCTACCAGCATCATAAGGCCTACCAGCATCATTAGGCCTACCAGCATCATTAGGCCTACCAGCATCATAAGGCCTACCAGCATCATTAGGCCTACCAGCATCATTAGGCCTACCAGCATCATAAGGCCTACCAGCATCATTAGGCCTACCAGCATCATAAGGCCTACCAGCATCATAAGGCCTACCAGCATCATTAGGCCTACCAGCATCATTAGGCCTACCAGCATCATAAGGCCTACCAGCATCATTAGGCATACCAGCATCATAAGGCCTACCAGCATCATAAGGCCTACCAGCATCATAAGGCCTACCAGCATTATTAGGCCTACCATCATCATTAGGCCTACCAGCACCATAAAGCCTACCAGCATCATAAGGCCTACCAGCATCATAAGGCCTACCAGCATCATAAGGCCTACCAGCATCATAAGGCCTACCATCATCATTAGGCCTAATTAGGCCTACCAGCATCATAAGGCCTACCAGCATCATAAGGCCTACCAACATCATTAGGCCTACCAGCATCATTAGGCCTACCAAACACGCTGTGTCACGTGATAAGATGGATTTTAGTTACTAAAAACAAACTGCTTGAACCTTGTTCGAGCTCATGATCAGTGTATACATGTAAATGAAGGTCGGATTATCCTTCTCCTTTTTCATCTGACGAAGTCGATAAATGTACACGGTCATTTACTCTACCTGAACTGTGTAAATATACATATGAGCCACACTGTGGAAAAAACGGGCTTTATGCATGTGCGTAAAGTATTGCCCCAAATTAGCCTGCGCAGCCCACACAGGCTAATCAGGGACGGCACTTTCCGAGTTCATGGAATTTATCGTTTAAAGGTAGTCTCTTCTAAACGAAAATCCAGTGACGGCAGAAAATGCTTGTTAACATTTTGGAGGCAACATGTATTACCCAATCTAAATGAAACTTTGTCAGTATGTTTTTCCTTATGATATTTCGAATGAATCTGAAACTGTGTCACGTGGGGTCATACGCTTGGTTTCTATGTCAAATTAATGAAAAATCTAGTGAACCGTCTTAATGTCACATTTATTGCCCAATCTTCATGAAACTAGTTCAAAACGTTCGTTCAAATGAAAAAGCAATGATATTTTGGATGAGTTTTAGTCATATGCAATTTAAAATCAGGTTACTTGTTCAAACTAAAGATAAGGCTTGAGAATACACTAGAGACCACCTTTATTGTCCAATCTTCATGAACTTTGCTCAGAACATATTTTCCAATAAAATCTCAGCCGAGTTTAACACTGGTTCACTTTGGGTCATAACATAGGTCACAATGTTTAATTAAAGAAAAAACAAACTAGTAAAACTCGATATGCCACATTTTTTCGCGAAACTTGGTCAGAACATTAGTCCCAATAATATCTCGACCGAGCCTTAACTGGGTCTTTCGGGGCCATAAACTAGGTATCTATGTCAATTAAAGAAAATAATTGAACACTGTTTAGGTCACATTTATTGCCTTATATTTATGAAACGTACTCTCCATATTTGTTGCAATGATTACTCCGCTGAGTGAGATACGATTCCTGTCCACTGAAGAACATGGCCACCATGAGGCGGTGAAGTTTTCTTCGTACTGCTATTGTAAAACCATTTGAGTCGCGTTCTGAGAAAACTGGGCATAATACATGTGCGTAAAAAGTCGTACCAGTTTAGCCTGTGCAATACGCACAGGCTAATCAGGGACGACACTTTCCGCTTTTATGACATTTTTCGTCTAAATGAAGTCTCTTCTTAGCAAAAATCCAATTTAGGCGGAAAGTGTCATCCCTGATTAGCCTGTGCGGACTGCACAGGCTAATCTGGGATGACAATTAACGCACAAGCATTTTTCCACAGTTTTCTCAGCACGCAACACATTTAACCATGCTAGAAATCACATATGTCACCAAATCATCGTGAAACGTGCTTAGAATATTTAAACAAATGTGTTCTTATAATATATGGACTGAGTTTAAAATGATTTGTGGTTTGTAAAAAACAACATGGCTGTTTTATTGTGAAACCAAGTGAACACTACCTGCTCAGAACAATCAATTTCTGTTTAATTTCAAGTCAGCGCCTTAGGGCCTTTAGTCCTCTTGTTTGCATTATAGTATCGCTATTGACCACCTGCTTATTTCAGCCATCTCATGGTTTTTCGGTCATCTTCCTTTTGCCTTTTGTTTCCACCTAGTGTCACATATTGCTTTTTGTTTCGGCCATCTTATGTTTTGTCTATCTTATGCTTTTTTGCCTACTTAAGTCTTAACCTGGCCTTACCTTACCCTTTAATTTCGGCGGCCTTATACTGTTTCCGCCGCCTAATGCTTGTTTGCCTATCAGATGTCCTTATAATCGTGTTTGTTTCGGTACCCTCATATTCTTTTTCTGTAATCTTTGTTTTCGGCCACCAAATGGTTTTATCCAACTTGTTATTTTTTCTTGGCCGCCTATTTTTCTATATTTGTCCACCTTATGCTTGTCTTCAGCCAGCAAATGCTTTTGTTATGCAACCTTATTCTTTTGAGGCCATCTAATTCTTTTTCGCTATTATAACTTTTCGTCCAAAAAATGTTTTGTCGACCAACTTCTGCTTTTTCTGCCACTAAATGCTCATTTGTAGCAATCTCATGCTTATCCAACTTATGCTTTTTTCAGCCACCTTAAGAATGTTTTGACCAACTGTTTCCTTTTTTAGGCCATTTAATACTTTTTGTCCATTACATGCCTTGTTCGGCCATCTTATTGTAATTTCAGCAATCTAATGTGGTTTCGGTCATCATTGCTTTTTGACGTAAAGATGGACTTCTGAACAAAAACTTAATGAGTTGGTAATGTCATTTTGCAATTTTAAGCATATTGATGAAAATTTAAACTTTCTGGTTTCCAACACGTAATTGGTCCTTTGCCGTTAAGACGTTCCAAAGAATTTAGCCCATATAAAAAGTATCTCTAAATTCTTTGCACGTCTTATAAATAAGACTACAAACACTGTGAAAGAAAAAAGAAATTAACAACTAGCAGATAGCAAATATTTTGCATTTATGTAAATTCTGGAAGTGCCAATGCATTTATTGAATGTTTCAGTAAGTCTAGTAGTTAATAAAAAGCATGACACTGAGTTTTGGGACCATTGTGTTGTGAAGACTCCAGTGAGACATTAAACTTTTACACATTATTAAGAAGCTTGTTTTAATATAGAACTTCTTGTTTATTGTGTAATTGAATGTTCCTTTTATGTCCAATGACCCATTTGCTTACTTGTGAATATTTCAGATAAAAATGTCTTTTGTACATCTATGTATATTTTTTTTTTAATTCCTGCATAAATAATACTTTTACATGTCATGCTGTGACAGTGTTTATGTTTTTATGTTTGATCAGTTTACGCCATGACCAATTCTTTAAGCCAGCTTTAGCAAAATATCACTTCCAAGATAGATGCAAACACTTCGGGAATCATTGTTTTGTATAGTTTATTGACTTTACTTTATACAAATAGTTTTCAATTCACTTTAATATGCAGGCTTTTTAATTAGACCTGAAATGAAAAAAATGAGGTTCAACATCCTATTACTATTTAATACTTTTAGGCGTAGCTTTTTAATCCAGCTTTTCACCTTATTAAAATGACCTATATCGATATGCTATAAGCTATGAAGTGCTGAGAAAATTTCCAGTAGACGCTAATGAATACATCCGAATATTTTTGGCTGATTTGAGAGAAATCCCTCAGAACATCGGCCACATCACTACGTCTTTTAGTCCATCACATAGTATTTAACACTGTCCAGTGTATAGAAATCTGAACTTTTCTCAGAAACTTCGAAAGACTCATAGACACGGAATTAGGCTCAGTGACTATTACACATTAAATTTCACCTTGCAGAATTTCAGGGTCAGTAATCTGTCAGTTAATCGTCAGGGAAATACATAATGGACTACCGTTCAGGGGAATACATAATGGACTACCGTTCAGGGGAATACATAATGGACTACCGTTCAGGGGAATACATAATGGACTACCGTTCAGGGGCTTATGATGCTAACTTAGTATTGCTTTCAAGATATACAATAACATGAATGATTGAGAAAGAAATGAATGAAACCCTTTTGGTTTATGCCACTTATTTACATTGTGAGAAAAAAACTAAACGTGTCATGATAAGGGAAAAATCGTTTAATTATCTTACCACACATGTATGACGTTCATTTTTAATTACACGGGTGCGTTACAAAGATGTTTGTTGTGATAAACATCGCAAGATGTACCATGTTTAATGGTAGAAACTTTATAAACTGTTCATGCAATAACCTTTTTAAGTTGATAAAATAATTGATTTACGACGGATAAGGATAAACAAGCGATGCACATTTAGCAATATTTAGTTTTGTAATTAATCTATATGCAATTACCGGGCGTATATAGAATTGTATATTTTCAACAATCATCTTTGAAATTAACGCTGTATATCGTGTTTAATATATTAATTGTTTAAGCTGAAACTAAGTATGTGTTCTTATTACTTTTTAAAAGATATAAAACGTTGATTAATGACAACTATAATACAAGTTCAGAAGAAGAAGCACCAACAAATAAAGGAAAGAAAAGTTGTATTTAATAGTAAATATTTTTCTGGTGAACAGCCAAAAGCTCCTTCATGTACAAAAAATATGTACTCCGTTAAGAAATGCCAATCAGTCTGTGCAGATGCGTTCATTCCACACAAAGACACAATTACGAGTCTATGTGTCTGTATCGCTGTTATCTTGCTCATTATAAATTTCACTGAAGTAAACAATTATTGATTTAATGTACCATTTAAACATTGTTGATTATTTTTTAAACATCCCACAGCCATATTCATGTGTTGGATTAAGAATGATATAATATAATAATGACATTGAAATCATAAATAATAGCTTTAAGTAAAATTAGGTCTTTATTTTATTTCCCTCTTCGACTTAATCTTCCATCTTATAAACATACTGACATCCCAACATTCAAGTTGTGTCAACGATATTGTAGGAATATGTACTATTTTTCCGACTGAAGTAAACCCGCTTTTGGCTTTTGAGACGCACTCTAAATTCATAACAGCGTCATTAATATGGAAAATGTATAATGACTACACGTTGATTTTTACTCAAAGTCTTTCACAATGATTGAAACCGTCTCTTAAAAGCCTACAATTCATACGTTATCAATCTATATTATTATTATTATTATATTTATTATCTTTATCAAAAAATAATTTAAAAAAAAAAACGCTTTTTAATCTGTAAGCAGATGCAAGTGTAAACTCTGTAAGAAGGTTCCAGTGTTAATGTTTGTACCAATGGCCTTTCAATAAACTTAAGTACAGCATTGGCGTATTAATTTCAACGTCAAGGTTAAATACCACTAATCTATGCCAATTGCAGGACTTATAACTTTACATAACAAAACATTATCCGAGGGTGACATAATCGTATACTTGAAACGCGTCTGTGAAATTGAAACTTTTCATATTCAAAAATAGCTTTCACATAAAATCCTGTTGCTCCACAGAAAAAATGATGTTTTGAGTGCCAAATACGGATTATCGATTATGAAACGATGTACTTTTTGGGTCATACACTGTTTCCCCCTTCAAGCTATGTATGCGTCTGCATAAAAATACTTATATATAAAATTAAATTAAATATAATATTTAAGTAGTTATGTGGTATTTTTCTTTTTATTAAATGAAGTACCGGTAGTATAGATCTTTACAAACTCGCAATAAAAGGCCAGCCATGGCGTCGTGACTTTTTGACACGTACACTGAACATCTTTACATATGATTCCTATCCTTTATGCAGTGCGATTGGCAGGAAAGGTAATGGGAACCCCTCCATTTAAACTAGCTGCTGGGTTGGCAATCTGCCGTGTCAGAACGTACCCAGTGTGGGACTCAATGGTAACTCACACACCTTAAGAGTATCCCCCCCCCTGACCGCAAGGCAGCATTTATGCTGACATTTAAGGAACGTCGAATAATACGAACGTGCTGAATAACATTAACTTAACCTTTTGTCCACGTACGTGTGTATTGCTTTTTCTGCGGTTATATATCTTAACCGGTACAATTCTATTTGAACTTCTCGTTCTCGGAGAATTTAAAATTTTGTATAACTCACGTATGGATTGTTTCTAGTCGTTATGTATTGAGCTTTTATCTAGCGATAACAAGTGCAAAACTATACGTTTGATGTTTTTTAACTGATCACGTGTTTATATTTGTTGTTCGGCGCAACAAATTGCATTTGGATATCCATGTAGCACATGCATATATACGTAACCTACCAAAGCCTGTATGGAGCAACCAATTACAACTAAAAACATATCATAATTCAGGCGAATTGCTTTCATACTTAAGTTATAATATATGAGAAATTGTTACGCGGTTTAAGAGAATGTCTCGCCTGTCCTTGAACGCTATTTGCATATCTGATTGACGAAGAAATCTCGCTCTAGATACTTTCAATAAAGTTCGCTTGAAGGTCAGTGGTTATATAAGTTAATTCCATAAGCAGTCATTATTTCGTATTAGTTTTGAACAAACTAAACGCATTTATTTGTTGGACTGTGTAGTATATGATGGAATACAGTAGGCCAAATACCACGAACAACAACTTTTTAATGTTCATAAGTTCATTTAAAAAAGGTGAGTATATGTTTAAAGTCGGTGGAATATGTACTATTTTTCCTCCTGAAGTAAACCCGCTTGTAGACCCACTCTTAATTCGTAATAGCAGAGACGTATATAACATGTGTATATACGTCTCTGGTAATAGCGTCATGTGTGTGTGCATTCAACAACTTGTACATGTTCAAATCATTGGTTTGATGTCATTAACGATTTAATTTGCTGGAAAGTTGCTCGTCACACAGGCAAAAAACATCGATTTGCTTTCAAAACCTCAACATGCCACAACTTATAAAGGTCCTCGCGTTTCCAAATCGGTTGTTATTGTATGTTTCTGTACATTTGTGGGTGAATTAATCTACGCTGCATCGCACTACATTGCCCGATTTTTTAAATAATGCGAAATATGTTTACAAAACATATAAAACATACTCACGCTGCAAAATTATCCGAACAATTTAAAAACATCCGGTCCTGAGCGCCACCTCGGAAGTAGCATTGGCTCATTAATTAATGCATCGCAAAAAAGAGGTGGCGCTCGTGATTACCGGCCGTGCCACTGTTTCCCCCTTAAAGCTATGTGTGCGCTTGCGTAAAAAAACTAATAAATAAAATAAAATAAAATTTAGTTTTTAAATAGCTGTGTGGTATTTTTTAAATAAGACATGAATAAGTATATATCTATACATCCTCTCGATAAAAGGCCAGCCATGGCATTTTGACTTTTTGACACTTACACTGAACATCTTTACATAATGATGATTCATATCCTTTATGCAGGTCGTTTTGCAGGAAGGCGATCGGTCATTTCCCAATGTGGGACTCGAAGGTTACTCACACACCTTAAGAGAATCCCCCTTGACCACAGTGCTAACGGCAGTATTTCTGTTGACATTTGAGGAGCGTCGTAAACTAGTAATACGAACCTGCTAAATAGAAATAACAATTCCTTTTGTACCCGTAGGTGTTTATTGCTTTTTTGCGCTTATATCTTACATGGTACGGGAAAAATATGTTTGCACTTCTCCTAATCGGGGATTTTTAAAAAATTGTATTACACATTTAAATGTTTCTTGTCGTAATGTCTTGATCATTTTTCCAGCGATATTCTTTGTAGTATAGGATGTAACACTGCTCAGTGTATGGAGATGAGGACTATGCTCAGTGCCGGTAAATGCCATCCCCAAGACTTTCCGGGTAGGACTGTCACGAATCCAAAAAATTGGTTCGGATCCGAATCCGAATCCAAATAAGGTTTTTTGCAGTTTTTCGGATCCGGATCCATCAAATAAGAGTAAATGAGAATGTTCTTTCTAAATTAAAGAAATATATGTTTTAAAAATATAATTTTGCTAAAAAATACATATTTAACAAAAAAAAAACATAACAAAATACTCTTTTACCATCTTTTTCTGTTTTTTTTTTTCTTCTAAAGATCCGGTAAAAGAAGTATGTAACGATTATACCGCAATAATGAACATGTATTATAATATCGATTAGCAATGTCGAAATAAAATAAAACACTTAATACATTGCTCGTTGACAAATCCAATTTTCGCTGTTCATGCAGTTTGAATTTTGTTTTCACATATCAACATTGTCAGGGTCCAGGCAAACCATATGAGCACTGACAAGGTGTCCCCTGTTGTGGAGAGGTTTATCTAACTGGAGACTAAGGTTCCCTGCATAACATGATACATGGATGCTATCTGTGCCAGAATGGGATATGTTCTGCTTATCTCTCCACTATATGCGGGGTCCTTCTTTTACTTCACTACGAAGACAATCCGGAGTCATACATTTTCCGCCCTGACATGTTCGCGAAAATAGGTATACGATAAAAGCCGAATGATCTCGGATGATATGCGTTTTTGACTGTGAAATGTTGATAAATATCGACCGTTATACGTTTCTTTCATCTTTTAAACAAAACCAGTCTGTATACAAAAATCTTGTGAAAACAGCGCTAGGTTACATACAACTACGAAAAAAAATAAATTCGGAACCGAAATTTCCAGGGGTGGATCCGTACCCGTGAATCTGACGTTGGATCCGATATCATCGGATATTTCGGATACCCGTTACAGCCCTATTTCCGGGTCAGTGCTGGGTCAGTAAATGATCGGGGGAAGACGGAATGTACTATCAATAAACGCCTTATGTTGATAACACAGTATATGCGATAAGACCAATTTCCGCATGACGCGGGTGTAACAGTGTTATTTGAATGTGTGGAAAGAAAACTGCGACTTAATCAAATATCAACAAACCATATGTTTATATAACGAAGAAATAAATTCATAATACAACATGTGTGGATAATGTGATCTCACGTAGTAAAATTTGTATCTAGGAACACTATTATGTGGTTAAATATACGTGCACTTCATGGCAAACATTTCATTCGGTTGATATGAGACTATTAGCCGAAAAAAGAAAACAACAATACTTATACCTTTGTTTTTAATTTTATAACTTAGAAACGCCCATTTTCTACTTTAATTTCAAAGTCAGGATATACTCCGAATATCTTTTGTCACGGTTATTTAGTTATTTATTTAGTTTTACACACATGAAAACGCCTTCTGTAAAAAGGTTCTCTTAAAAAAAAAACATATGCTCCCCGACGGGGAATCGAACCCCGGTCTCCCGCGTGACAGGCGGGGATACTCACCACTATACTATCGAGGAGACAACATCGACAGCTGTAAAATTGGCTTATATTTATGCGATCCTCTATCGGGCTTCATGTAGAGGGTAAGCGAGGGACGTAGTAAAACAACTTTACATATCAATACGAGCTTCCAAGATTGGTTTCCCCTTCAATATTTAAAAGAATATTGGATGATATTTTCACGAATTTTTGAATAGCTGAGCAATTTGTTCAACATGTTTTAAAGGTTAATTAACTGTAGGCCTATTCATGAATTCAAATTATACAGGCTTAATACACCGATACGCGGTATCACCAGGCTACCTGAAAAATACAGCTGGAAAACATGATAAAACAGTAATTATAAAAACCAACCAAAATACATCTCTGCATTAATGATAGTGCTTATGGGCAGTTTTCCCCAAATGACAAGAAGGTTGAATTAAATGGCGAATCCTGATTGCGCGGGGGGATGCGTTAATCATTACGTCATGAGCACCTGCGCTTTATATGTAAAATATGGGGGGGGGTGCTTTATGGTCTAAATTATATAACATCTGGATATCAAATTGTTTATTTTGTTGAATCTGATTCGATTTTATCAAAAAAAAAATGATTACTTTATAGTTGATTCCAAGTTATATGGATGATGGATCTACCTCCAAACATTGACTGTAAAGCCTGTTGACGTGATATGAACATTATATCAGGCACCTTTATTATATCCGGCACCTTTATTATATCCGGCACCTTTATTATATCAGGCACCTTTTTTATATCAGGCACCTTTTTTATATCAGGCACCTTTTTTTTATATCAGGCACTTTTTTTTATATCAGGCACCTTTTTTTATATCAGGCACCTTTATCATATCAATGTGTGCAACGTGTCCGTATTCAAAAAATAAAGCATGCAGATGGCATGTAGATTAATGTCATAGGCTTTGTTTGAAAACCAGTGTAAGGGAGGTAATGCTGTAAAAATCGGAAACGCTGAGTTGTCTCCCTTCTTTACGTATATCTAAGCACAAAAGAAAATTACACATGTCAGCTCTGTTCTAGACTAGATGCGTCAACCTACTGTGTAAATCTAAATTAAAAAAATCTGCATGCCTTCTTTGCTTGCCTTTCTTGATCAAATTGTAAAAAACAACAACACCGCAATGTCTTTTGAGCTTAGTGGCATTAAGCACGTGCATGCTGCCCTATGGATACCCTGCTAGTTGGTATATTATTTTTATGAAAGGCTAGTATATTCTTCAAAAGTGAGATGGCGAATCAAGTGGCATATAGATCCATTTTCAATTAAAAATATTTAATGTTATTTTCGTGGGCACCGGATCCGCTTAGAAGTTTAATGTTTATAAATTAATACATCTCAACAACATCCTTCAGGGGTTTTTTTGGGTTGTGGGGGAAGGGGCCTTTAGCCCTTATGTTGGGGAAATTTTAAGCGAGATTTTCCACTTTGGGGGAAAAATTGTGCGCATGGGAAATTTCGCGGCGTTTCCCTTTTTGGTGGATTTGTTTACTTACTCTCTCATTATTACAATACATGTGTACATGTTTGCACTATATTCATTGGTTTTTTTCATAATTTATTACGTTTGACAAGATTAAATTGAAATAGAATTGAGATATTATAATCATTAGACAAATCTTTCTAGTAAACAAACAAAAATTTTTTTTTTTTTTTTTTTTTTTTAAGAGGATTTTTTTGGTCCTGAAAGGGGAAAAACCAGCCTAGTTTGGTGGGGGAAGACGCCGATATTCGGCGTCTGTTATATAAGGTAAAAAACCCCTGTCCTTAAGTTTCAATAACCTAGGCACAACAGTTTTGTAGTTATCGCTCATCAGACAATGTTTCGTCTACCAACATATGCACACTGACCTGCATTGGGCAATGAACCATACTCTGGCAATAAGTTGTAACAGGGACCTATACAAACAAATATAGGGCCCTGGTTGTAAGTGAAATGTAAAACAACTGCTCTTCGAAACTATCCCGTTTATTAGCACAAACTGAGTAATGGCTCATAATTACAGCTGTACATACAGAAAACTGTTTCTAGAAATTTGAAAATCACTCTGTGAAAAGGGGGTTTAATGCGCGTGCAATACGCTTTTAGGATACTTTTCGTTTAAGGAAAGTCTCCTCTTGGCTATAATCCAGTCCAGTCCGCACAGGCTAATCTAGGACAACACTTTACAGACATGCATTAAACCCCCTTTTCACAGAGCCAGGCTCAAATTAAAAATGTTAAGATCGTCACAACTTTATACTTAAGAAACACACCATGAGAAATAAATTGACGCATCTGCTTTTTTAAATGCATTTTATTTACAGTGTAGTATTATTATTTTTTAATTATGTTGGATAAAAATTTTCAAATATGTGGAAAACATGTGTGCTAGAATAAAATGTTTTTAAAAAATTCCTTGCTAATAAATCGCTTTATGAGTCGTGTTCTGAGAAAACTGGGCATAATGCTTGTGCGTAAAGTGTCGTCCCAGATTAGCCTGTGCAGTCCGCACAGGCTAATCAGGGACGACAATTTCCGCTTTTATGGAATTTTTCGTTAAAATGATGTCTCTTCTTAGCGAAAATCCAGTTTAGGCGGAAAGTGTCTTCCCGGATAAGCCTGTGCGGACTGCACAGGCTAATCTGGGACGACACTTTACGCACAAGCATTACGCCCAGTTTTCTCAGAACACGACACATATGGTAAACTGGGATCTATGATTATAGATAGGTCTTAGATACGTGAAAGTTAAGTCAATTATTTTACAACACATGTTACACGCCTGGTATGCTGTTCATAAATAAGGAAATACAAGTATAAATAAAGCATCCATAATAAATAATTATTTTGATATCTATGTGTATCTACATCTGTATTATCCCTGAAATATTTCCCTCATAATTTTATCGCACCTTTCATTTAACTCCACAAAATCTTTGTACAACTCAATTCACATGATACATTCAAACAGTATGTAACAACATAGTCACAAAATAAATTCACGCATTCAAAATAAACTAGTGTTAAATTAAATTGTTTTCAAAACTGACAAGTTTTTAAAATTGAGAAACGCAACTAGACGGTTCTGCACGCCAATGAAGAGTCAGAAAAATTTCCCCAGGATTGACTGGTTTACGAAATTTATCGTCATAAAGTCTACTGCATACCTCTCCTTAAGCAACCAGTCAGTTATTCAAACAAAATTAATGTATACATGTAAAATACAACATCTTTAAAACACATTAACGAACAGTAACATAGAACAATAACTAGAAAAAAGAGACAAAAATGTTACATCATTTTTTGGTTTCTATGAAAAACATGGTAAAATATCCATGTGCTTGTATGGCGTTGTGTATGAAAAAGCAAGCATGGGGCAAATGGTGAAATAAGCTGAAGTTATACATCATAGCTATAAAAAGCAAATGTGAAGGGCACCAGAAATTTCTCAAACACATAAGAAAATAGTGTTTGTATGTGTGTGGGGGTAGGGGGAGTCAAAAAGCAATCCATACTGCTAAAATTATCAAATTCTGATTTTTCGTTTTATGAACAAATACAAGTTTATTTCTTATTTTTTATTATAAATAATATTTTAAAAACTTGTTCTATGTATTTTGTAATTTTAACTTGCTTTAAAAAAAAAATCTTATATGAAAAGTTGTATGTCTTGTCTGATGCATTTTCATTGATAATATGCAAGTAACTTGAGTTGAAATAATTATAATGTCATATTCCAATGTCATATTCCAATGTCCAACAACGCAAATTCAACTAAATGGATTTCAAATATACATAACTTGTATGCATACACAATGTCAATAATAATATAAACAAGGTGAGACATGTTGAAAAATTTGAGGAAGACATATTTCATACAGATATTATCAAACTATCTTCACAAACAATATTAACATATTATTAACCCTTTGCATGCTGGGATATTTGTAGTCTGCTAAAATGTTGTCTGCTGAATTTCTAAAATAAGCATTTTCTTCACTTTTTTTCAAAGAATACTATCAGAATAGCAAACAGTTTGGATCCTGATGAGACGCCACGTTCTGTGGCGTCTCATCTGGATCCAAACTGTTTGCAAAGGCCTTTAAAATTCGGTTCCAGCGCTATAAGGGTTAAACCTGAGTTGCTGTACAACATTGTATAACAAAAATATTGGCTAAGCTTGATGCATCCACACAGAATTGTTAGAACAGGAAGTTACTGCCTTAGACTTCATTTAGACTTTCTTAAACTTAAGACTTTTTAAACTCTTACTACATTAACTTCATTAAAACATATTTAAGATTCTAAAATTTAAGTATAAAATCAAGCCATTCCCATGACACAAGAATATGGAATATGTCCAGGGCTGATATTAACAAACTTGACATGAAATTAATTGTATTCACAGGGACATTACCAACTGCATCCCCCACCCCCACCGAACATTGTCTATGTGAAATCATATTATTTTTGTTTAAAAATTGTTCAAAAACGTTACCTCAAAACAATTTTAATAGATTATTTTTTTTTGTAAAATTCCTTTAAACAAAACAGTTTGCAACACAAGGTAATTTATGACATTAAGACAAATTTCTCAAGTTTCCCATTTATTCCAGGAATGTGTTGAATACAAACCCACGCTATTTATAATCTTATCGGTATGACTCCCTATAATCAATTAATTATTATATTTTTTGGCATTTCTTAATTGCCGAAATGGAAAATACAAAAACAGAATTTTAATGTCGTACAAAAACCATTCTTACCTCAGCAAGTTTTCTTTCATAAAACTCAGAATAAAATGAAATCTTTGTAAAAGTGTAATTGGGAAAAACTTGGTTTATTTTAATACCTACCAACATTTCTATCAATGTAACATCTTGGATAATAAAGCACCAATTATGTGAAGTGTAAATGGGAAAAAATTGTTTTATTTCAATACTTTTCTTCCTTTCTGTCAATGTTACATCCTGGATAATAAAGCAAAACCGTGAAGGCTTAAGTATCCAGTTACAGTATAATAATCTTTAAAATGGAAATTTTACTTAAAATATTATACAAATATGCAGATAATGCAAAGAGACATTCCACTTAAGTTTCACTCCTCTGCATACAGTTTATATAAACATAACGAGGGGTGAACGGAAGACTGTTGTAACTCATATTAAATAAAGAAGGAGTTACTGCAGTTTTCCGTTCAGCCCTCGTTAAGCTAGTCCATGTACAAAACCTATCAGTGTCATCATACAATGCCTATACCTTTTGATATGTGTTGTGTTCTGAGAAAACTGGGCTTGCTTGTGCGTAAATTGTCATCCCAGATTAGCCTGTGCGGTCCGCACAGGCTAATCAGGGATGACAATTTCCGCTTTTATGAAATTTTTCGTTTAAATGATGTCTCTTCTTATGGAAAATCCAGTTTAGGCGGAAAGTGTCGTCCCTGATTAGCCTGTGCAAACTGCACAGGCTAATCTGGGACGACACTTTACGCACAAGCATTAAGCCCAGTTTTCTCAGAACACGACTCATATAACAGAAATTGAAATTGCACGCTGCAGCAAAGAGTTTTGTTGAGACATATATTTGGTGAAGAGAAATTCCACTTAAATTTCACTCATCTGCATCCAGTTTATAAAACAATAAGCAACTCCATGTACAAAACGTATTAGAGTCATCATATAATGCAGTACACCTATTGATATAACAGAAGTTGAAATTGCACGCTGCAGCAGAAAGTTTTGTTGAGGTTTTCATGGGAATGATATGCACAGGAACACAGCCTGGGACAACTCTATGATTTACCAATACTTCTCAAAGTCTTTCTCACACTCCTGAAAAGAACAAGATCAAAACTATAGTTTGTCAAAGAAGTGAAGAAAACCAAATTTTACATTGAAAAAGGGGCACAACTCTTTGGCAATTGTGAAAGCAAGATAATACAAAGTGTACATACACAACTTCATACCATAAGGGACAATCGTTGAAAGTTCTAAAGTTTTTTTTTACTAAAAAGTGGAGGAGAACTTCACTTGGGCAAGTTTATGTCCATAGACAGATGCACAGACAGACGCTCATGATGAATCAATAATAATAATTTGAGATAAACTGACTGAATAGCACTGTGTAGTAGTGTTGTATAGTTGTTTTAAACAGCAGCAACTAGGGATTAAGAACTGTTTTTTATGCAATAATGTAGGTATACAATTTAAGGCTACATAATATAGGTAGAATAGTAACTGTTTAGTGTTTCACAGCCTACCCATGTGTGTTACAAATTAACTGTTTAATTATTTACCAGAACTGTTTTCAAAATAATTGCACATGCAAATCATTAACCCTTTGCATGCTGGGAAATTTGTCATCTGCTAAAATGTTGTCTGCCAGATTTCTAAAATTAGCATTTTCTTTGATTTTTTTTCAAAAAATACTATCAGAATAGCAAACAGTTTGGATCCTGATGAGACGCCACGTTCTGTGGCGTCTCATCTGGATCCAAACTGTTTGCAAAGGCCTTCAAAATCCGGTTCCAGCACTCAAAGGGTTAAATCAAAATGATGTCCAAATGTTGCCTGACACAAGTGAGCTGCGATGGATTCTCTTACCAATTTCTACAATTGTAAATGACAATTTTCATAGACACTAACCATTGGCTTTAACCATAAATCAGTGTTTTAATGCTACAAACTAATATGCATGTGTGCCTAGTAAAAATATGACTCTGAATCAAAACAAATAATGGATATCACACTTTTCACTGTCTATTGTTGCACCACAATAGACTTGCATCATGGGTATAACATGTGAAACAATATGTGTTAGTGAAACACTATGTCCCCTTTTGAGCGATTTTGACCCATATATTTGACCTTTGACCTTGACGGATGACCTTGACCTTTCAGCACTCAAAATGTGCAGCTCCATGAGAAACACATGCATGCCAAATATGAAGCTGCTATCTTCAATATTGCAAAAGTTATGGCAAATGTTAAAGTTTGATGCAAACAAACGAACAAACCAACAAACAGACAGGGCAAAAACAATATGACCCCAGTATAGACTGGGGGACATAAAAAGGTGAAATGAATTATTTGCCATGTGCTAATTTCGGTTTGCAGGTGCAGTACATAACAATATTTTTTCATATGCATAATATGTCATTAACAATAAAGCAGGTATGAGGTGGCTCAATAGCCAGTTTTATCCCTGTGGCCCTGTGTTCACAAACATTCTAACATCAATTTTCAATTGACATTGATTTCCATTTTTTGTCATTGATTTTTGTAATTTAGTTATCACAAACAAAAGGTTAAAAATGAAAATTGACTTCAACAAACTGACAATGATTATTGGCGTTTCCATAACAACCAATATAAAACCAACCTCATAATAATCAATTTTCAGTGACACCTAAGCAGCCATTAACATCAATTTTTTGTTGTCAGATAAAATGAATACATGTACTCAATAAAAAGTTATGTGAACTTGGCGCCCGATTGTCTTGTATGGACAAGTTAAATATAAGAGCTTTGTAACAAATGTGAGTAATACCCCAGCACTGCTTTGTTAGCCATGTTAAAGGGCAAATAATTCCGGGATGTGTCGGTCACTCGGGATGAAACAACTGTCTACATCTACACTTCATGGTGATGAAATATTTTAAGTTTCAATTTTCTTGCTTGAGAAACATGGAAGTAATTTGCTTGACAAAATTAAACATTGAATGCGGAAAGTCCCAACAACAGAGTGACCCCGGTATACCCGTTCCCTGCTGGGCTACCACAATCCTGTAATAACATAACAAATAAGTTTTTTATTAGCATTCTTAAAAAATGGACAAGTACGGCCACATTATGATTATAAACATCAAACAAGGACTAATGCATGCATTGGCCATCAGTCAAAGCAGTACATTTATTTATGTAAAATACTTACAAATGGTTCTGTATTGGGAGCATAGCGTTTCACAGGGACGCCATTTTTGTCAACTAGAAACTTCGTGAAGTTCCATTTGATAAAACTGAAAATAAATAATTAAAGCACATCCATGAAATAAATGCAGCTTAGTTTATCAATTAATATGAATATGTGCAATTACTCAGTTATCTATCGGGCTTGAAAGTTTTATAATTCAATTTATATCAAACATATATATGAAATATTGTTTCTACTTTCCATTACATGATGAACACTCATCCATAATGGAAACAAACGTAAAAAAATTGCCAATTTTAAGACATTTAAACAAAAGGAATAGCCAGGAAAAGGAACAATAAAATGAACTGATCTTATATACCAGTATTGTTATTTTTTTTTAAATGAATTGTCACCTGAAGGATGAAAAAGTAGAAAGAAAACGATAATAGGAGGATGAATAAAACAAAGGAAGGAGAAGCATACCTGACAAACGTAGAGGAAAATAAAGATAAAGAAGAGGAAGAAGTAAATGTGGAATAGAAAGAAGAAGAAATTTTAAATTGAAGAAAAACAACAAGAGACCATGTTTGCCCTGAAACGATCATCTGAATTAAAGGTACACCAATTTGTTGAAGTAAGACTAAAAATATGACTTCTAGATTGTTAACAAGCTTTTTTTTAAATTTGACCTAGTGACACATGAACTCACCATCCACAGTAGGCGATCACATGAACTCACCATCGACAGTAGGCGATCACATGAACTCACCATCGACAGTAGGCGATCACATGAACTCACCATCGACAGTAGGCGATCACATGAACTCACCATCGACAGTAGGCGATCACATGAACTCACCATCGACAGTAGGCGATCACATGAACTCACCATCGACAGTAGGCGATCACATGAACTCACCATCGACAGTAGGCGATCACATGAACTCACCATCGACAGTAGGCGATCACATGAACTCACCATCGACAGTAGGCGATCACATGAACTCACCATCGACAGTAGGCGATCACATGAACTCACCATCGACAGTAGGCGATCACATGAACTCACCATCGACAGTAGGCGATCACATGAACTCACCATCGACAGTAGGCGATCACATGAACTCACCATCGACAGTAGGCGATCACATGAACTCACCATCGACAGTAGGCGATCACATGAACTCACCATCGACAGTAGGCGATCACATGAACTCACCATCGACAGTAGGCGATCACATGAACTCACCATCGACAGTAGGCGATCACATGAACTCACCATCGACAGTAGGCGATCACATGAACTCACCATCGACAGTAGGCGATCACATGAACTCACCATCGACAGTAGGCGATCACATGAACTCACCATCGACAGTAGGCGATCACATGAACTCACCATCGACAGTAGGCGATCACATGAACTCACCATCGACAGTAGGCGATTACATGAACTCACCATCGACAGTAGGCGATTACATGAACTCACCATCGACAGTAGGCGATCACATGAACTCACCATCGACAG
>VMBQ01000793.1:42244-62173 GCA_007657795.1 Dreissena rostriformis
ACATGAAGATTGGGCATGAAATGTGACTTCTACAGTGTTTAAAAGGTTTTTCTTTTTTTTGACCTAGTGACCTAGTTTTTGACCCAGCATGACCCAGTTTCGAACTCGATCGAGGTATCATTGGGACAAATCTTCTGACCAAGTTTCATGAAGATCGGACAAGAAATGTGGCCTCTAGAGTGTTTACAAGGTTTCTCTATAGCCAAATAAGGAAAACTGCCCCGCCCACTGGCGGCCATGTTTTTCAACGGACGGGAACCACTTTTGAACTCAACCAACATATCATTAAGACAAACATTTTGACAAAGTAACATGAAGACTGGGCATTAAATGTGACTTCTACAGAGTTTACAAGGTTTTTCTTTCTTTTTTGACCTAGTGACCAAGTTTTTGACCCAGCATGACCCAGTTTCGAACTCGATCGAGGTATCATTGGGACAAATCTTCTGACCAAGTATCATGAAGATGGGACAAGAAATGTGGCCTCTAGAGTGTTTACAAAACAATGTGGACAACGGACAGACGACGGACAAAGACCGATCCTAAAAGCTCACCTGAGCAATCAGGTAAGCTAAAAAAATACTAGGGATTATTAACCATTTAAAAAAAAGGCCCTTTCAAAGAATAGACGCGTTGGCTCACATTTCTGAGTTGGTAAGACTTTGTTGGGTTTGTCTTCTTTTTCTATAATTAATTTGACTCTAACATTGTAAAACTGAATAGTCAACAAGAGTGCCAAACTGTCACAAGATATGCCCTGTTGAAGGATTTGGACACCATGCATATTTGAACTTGACCTAGATATCATTTAGACACAACTTTTGACCAAATTTGGTGAAGATCGGATGAAAACTACTTCAATTAGAGAGCGGACACCATGCTAAATCCTAAATGCACTAAGTGACCCCGTGACCTAGTTTTTGACCCGGCATGACCCATATTAGAACTTGACCTAGATATTGTCTAGATACAACTTCTGACTAAGTTTGGTGAAGATTGGATGAAAACTATTTGCATTAGAGAGCGGACACTGCTGTGGATGCCGCCGCCGCCTGTCAGACCGCCGCCCGCCAAGGGTGAAACTATAATACCTCCCGTTTTGAAAAAACAGGCGTATAAAAAGCAAACTTTCTAAAATTAAAAGAATCAAAGGGTCAAAATGAGAGTTAAAGGAAACTACTGTATAATAATGAATAGAGTTTAAGGACCCATTTGGTATGGAATGTTCATAGACTTTTTTCATTTCTGGATACAAAACAAAATGATCTTGTCATTAATGTAAGTTTTCATATAAATATTACAAACACCTGCATTCAGATTAGATAACATACCCAGCAGATATGATGCCAATTTAGAATTCCAGGTAGGAGTAACTATTCATAATTGTGATATATTACAGCCATAGAAACACATGAGTTTCTGAGAGTGAATTATTTACAATAGCATCTGGCTCTTTTAACATCAAAATATAAAATTGGCACTAAATCTCTGATAATTACAGGAACGCTTAAACATCAGAACTGTTAGGCTCTTAGCTCCATTAGGGAAAATCTTCACAATTTTCTGAATTTAATTGCAAGTTTAAGTTTGGTAAGATTTATCCCGGTTTTATACATTTTGAATGTGTACTAGAAAAAGATTGTTTAACACTAAAAGTCTGTTGGCAACATGTGAAACTCATTGTAGATAATGCTTGTAAATATTTAACAAGCCTCAACATGCATATTTTTTACCTTTGACCTTTAGTGTGACCTTGAGCTTTATCCAAGGGATGACACACCTCCACATGGTGAATATTTGCAGTAAATTATTTTGAGTGAGAAATGAAGTTACAGTCGGGACAAGATGTTTTGTGGCCAAATTTAACCTTTGACCTTTACATGTCACCTTGACTTTGAGGTAGGGAGACGGTTGTTACACATTAAACGCAGTCTCAACATGCTGACCATGGTAGGTAAATTATTTCTAAATTACATGTTGAATGATGAAATGGCAGTCTGGACAAGTGTTTAATGGCCAAATTCAACCTTTTGCCTTTAAGTTAGACATTGACCTTTGAGGTTGGGAGACGCATGCCATAGGTGACACATCCTCTTCCCATGGTTGTAAGTCATTTAAAAATTGCATAATGAATTATAACGTTATAGTCTGGACTAGCTGTTATATGATCAAATTTGACTTTTGACCTCTAAGTTAGATCTTATCCTTGGAGGTAGCCTTCTCCTTGATGGTGGTCATTTGTGTCGCGTTCTGAGAAAACTGGGCATAATGCTTGTGCGTAAATTGTCATCCCAGATTAGCCTATGCAGTCCGCACAGGCTAATCAGGGAAAAAAAATTCCGCTTTTATAGAATTTTTCGTTTAAATGATGTCTCTTCTTAGCGAAAATCCATTTAAGGCGGAAAGTGTCGTCCTGGATTAGCCTATGAACTGCACAGGCTTATCCGGGACGACACTTTACGCACATGCATTATGCCCAGTTTTCTCAGAACATGACACATTTGTGGTAAGTAATTTCTAGATTGCATGATGAATGACAAAGTTCATCATGGTGACTATTTGTGGTTAATTATCTTAAAATTACATGAATAATGATGAAGTCACAGTCCAAACAAGCTCTTTATGGTCAATTTGAATTTTGACCTCTTTGAATGACCTTGACTTTGCAGTACAGAGACTTGTGTTATAAACGACACGCCGTCTCTTCATGTTGGTCATTTAAGGCACTTTATTCAAAAGTGCATTATGAATGAATGAAAACGTAACATTCCAGACAGGCTGTTTTAAGGCCAAATCTGACATAAGACGTCTAAGTGTGACCTTGACCATTGTCTTAAGGTGGTGACCACGCCTATACAATCAACCATGTGACTGCTACATGTATATCGAGCTTCTAGCAAGCTGGCTTGACAAAAATCTTGCGAATCAAGATTATACACTGAATACTTGAAATTATATGAAATATTATATGTATATAATATGTATTAAAAAGAACTGTAAACAATATATATAATAAATAATAATAAATAGGATATGACACAAGTTTTCATTTTATACCTTATTTCATTAAACTGAAATTCGACTAAGTAAGCCAGTGTTTTTTTTTGTTCAAATTCGAGGCCGGTAAACGGCCCCATTCCCAATGGAAAAACGTATATATTTTTCCCAAATGTGACCTAAAAATTCCGAATTGAAAGTAAAAAAAAAAAAAAAAAAAAAAAAAAAAAAAAACAACTTTTTATTGTNAATTGTTAAAACATTTAGTTCGTCTTCCATTCAGTTCTATAAGTTAAACCTTAGTTAATATAATATTGACAACACTCTTATTCTCAATTTTGAAGAATTTGTTAGCAAAACAACGAAAACACTAATTTCTCAATTTGAGTCAAAACCCCGCGATTTTCCAAATCCAAAGGGACCCGGCCCCATTCCCAAAATGGTGAAAAAAAACACTGTAAGCTTTCCAAATGCTAACTTATGAAGTTATTCCCTGGACAAGTTTAATGAAATATTTATAAACATGATATAAATGAATAGTAACAGAAATGTTACATACAAATTCGAGGAAGTCCTAATCAATCAAAGCAAATCAAAGGGTTTTATTCGTAAGTTCTATCAGGGCCCCTAATAGTAACTAAGCTATCCATCAGAAAAGTAATCATTCTTCTTATTATTAACCCTTTGAGCGCTGGAACCGGATTTTGAAGGCCTTTGCAAACAGTTTGGATCCAGATGAGACGCCACAGAACGTGGCGTCTCATCAGGATCCAAACTGTTTGCTATTCTGATAGTGGTCTTTGAAAAAAAGTGAAGAAAATGTTGATTTTAGAAATTCAGCTGACGACATTTTAGCAGACGACAAATTTCCCAGCATGCAAAGGGTTAACGTAACTGAAGCATAAACAAACCCAACCAGTGATATTAACAACCTGCATACAAAATCCACTCTTTTCCACAATATATCTTTTATAAATCCACATTACATGTGCACAGGCCACAAAATATTGATTTTGATGTTCAATATTTACTGACAAGCAATAACCATTAAATGGAGATTTTTTCTGAGCTCTGTTGGTTCTGAAAAAGCTACATTGCCCAGATGGCTTTGTTTGAGAAGTTGATGATAAAAAATAACTGCAATCAACAAAACCAACACAAAGCTTTTGTCAGAGAAAGGAGTCAGGGGGGGGGGGGGNACATCCCTAATTTTGGAAATAAATTGATCCAATTTAGAAGGATATGAGAGTCCACTAGGCATAAATGGATTAAGCTAGCCATAAAAAAACCTTGAGGCTCACGGTTGGTTTAACAGTTTGTTTTTTATTTTGTATGACATCAAATTAGAAATAACCTGTTATGAGAATACGAACATTTTATATGTTTTTAATGGTTGTTATTGGCCAATGATCTACAAAATTTAAATGAAAAGAAGAACGCCATGAAGCCTTATTTAACTATGTACAACAAATTAAAGTTACATAGCAATTTTGAACCCAGCGTAATTGCAAAACTCCAGCCTGTATAATGAGTTAAAGGACTTGTTCACAGATTTATTTATTTTTGTTTAACTTTGCAATTTGGATTAGTTTTAAATAATCATAAAAACAAGGCAAAATATCAAATATAAAAAGTTGCCTGCCCTGTTGTTCAAACTCGTGACATCTATAAGCAAACGCTTATGCCCTAACACTGCACCACGTGGGCTTCTAAAGTTTGAATGCTGTTTCATACCTGATGTCGGTAATACATGTTTTTGCAATATTTTCATTTTTCTGATTTTGATTTATGATCATCAATAAATAAATATATTTTTAAACATGTTTCTTAGTCAGGAAAGTTACTTTGCTTGTTTGAATACAATGCATACTTTCTTTTTTGAATCTGCGATAATTTGTTTGAAAATTGTCATTTTTCCGAAATGGGAAAAGCCGCTTTAATTTTAGTAATTCTATTTATCTTTCGCTTAATCTTTCACAAGGTCTTTATTTTGAGATCCTTTTACTCATAGTTGACGTTTCATTGTGAACTTAAAGTTCTGTCTTACCTTAATTATTTGTAAATTCTATTATAAGACTTGGCAATGATCTTCAATTAGCCACTAATAATGCTTTCAGTTTTGGAATATCCTGAGTAGCATGTCAAGAATATAAACATTATAGTTAGATGACACTTTATTCAAATTGAATGAATGAGGATGTAATGTCAGATCTTTTTCGCACCATCATATTTGGCATAACATGCCTTTTAATAGACAGGCACATTAAAGGTGATAAATATGATTTTAATGTCAACATTTCATCTTCTTATACAGTGTTCAACACCAACAAACGGGATGAAAAACATGAAAAAGGACGAAATTACTTGGAATATTTACCATGATTCAAATGGCTAATGGACTGCATATTATTGCCAATTTATTTCTCATGCTACGCCTACACTGATATCAAAATGTTAAATTGTTTTTGTAAATAATTTGTTGGAGAAAAAACTATGTTGATAAGTCATACATACACATCTGCATAAAATGAAAACAAAAAATATTGGGTATTAATGTGTTGAATATTGGGTATGAATGTGTTGAATATTGGGTATTCATTTGTTTAATATTGGGTATTAATGTGTTGAATATTGGGTATTAATTTGTTTAATATATTATTGGGTATTAATGTGTTGAATATTGGGTATTAATTTGTTTAATATTGGGTATTAATGTGTTTACCGGTTATATTGGGTATTAATGTGTTTAATATTGGGTATTGATTTGTTTTTCCTGGAGAACGAAAAGTACATTGAGTTGTAAAACTCTTATTTTCAGGATTTTCTGATATCCATTGCCCTGAACTTTTATTTGAGTTTGTAATTCATCAACATTGAATCAGTTTTTTACTTCCCATAGTTTCTTTGTATTAACATTTGATGAGGTCTTACATGTACATGTACATAGCCTTTTAAACCTAACCAGGTTGATCTTTAAATGTGCAGTAAAACATAAAGATAAACTATAATAGTATACCTCACGTAAGTATCAGTCTAACATCTATATTTAATGTTATTAAATGGTTACACATTGGTGGAATTTGTTTATTGGAATTGACATATATTTGCTACATAATGTTTGGTATACTATAAGAAATAGAAAACCCCACTTCAGGCCCAATGGCAGAATAGTGACCAGCCAGGCAGCCCCAAATAGTACATGTATATCGACCTCAGCCTTCGGCTTTGGTCCATATACTATTCGTGGCTGCATGCCTGGCTGGTCACTATTCTGTCATAGGGCCCTCAGTGAGGTTTTCTATTTCTTATTTATGTACATGCAAGTAATCTATTATTATCTTCACAGTAGTCATGTGTTGTAAACTTGTGTTATTTACCCTTAATCTATCTATTAATAAATCCATCCAACCAGTTCTTAATAAATTATAGATAATAGGTAAAGGTAATACGGTGTAGGTATTTCATTTCCACCAAAAATCTTATGGGTACATGAGTGTTTGCTGAATTATAACTTTTGGTAAAACAACTTGGGTGTAAATGTGATACTAAATATTAATAACTACATGTACCCCCTACTTAAAGCGGGACTGTACGATTTTTATATGTGTACAATTTTAATATATTGATAAAATTATGTTACGATGAAACAAAATAGGCAATAAAAATTATACATTGAAGACGAATTTCATAAAATGCAGCAAAGACAAGCTAGCGCTGGTTAAAGCCGATGCCGACACTTTTACTCGTATTTGTAAGGAAACAAAATTGTGTCTCTGTGTCGTATGAACCAATCTGCACTAAAACTAAATTTAGATTCTCATTGTACATGAATTATATATATGCTGGCGAATTCGGCTGGAAGCTAATTTCAATTTCAGATTTAAATATCTGGCTTATTTCGCATTTTTCGACACATGTTCTTCTTAACTTTTATTTTAATTTATATTGAAATATATGTATACTAATTTTTAACAAATTTTATATAAATTCATTTTTATTTGACAAAATCGTACAGTCCCGCTTTAAGTACCTGTTTATACAATTCAGTGTATTTTTTTCCGCATTTGCGGGAAAACTTGGCAAGACCCGTTGGATGGGACAATGTATGACAATTGGGGAATTTTTCAGCATGATAATATGTTTATTTTCTGCTTTGTTACAAAACATTCATCGCTTTGCTCCAAATGCTCCATTCATTAAAGTCATTTTTGCCCAATTTAAGAAAGCTATTTATTTGACCATTAAGCAAACATAATTAGAGTAAAATTTTAAATTTTTAAGGGAAAAATATCACCTTTTGAGCAGGGGAATGGGGAGGAATTTCATCCTCAAAATTGCTCTTAAAAATCACTGCAATTGCATGTGAAACAAATTCGAGCGTGTTTTTTTCTTATCTTCAGTTCGAAATTAATTACCAAATTTAATCCATGCTAAGTAGGTACAAAAGTGATTTTAAAGCCTCTGACCTTGAAATGAAGTACATGTTAATCAATACATATACTGTAGATGCAATTTGAAAGTGTGCAAAATTGTCATTGAATCTATAGCTTCTGTAATCTGTACTTGGACAAACGCCACTCGTCACGGTGTTTATTTTACGGTGTTCGCTTACCAAACGACCCCCGCGATGGGTGCATGTTCAGATCAAATATTTGCGGGGGCCGTTTTCCATAAGGTGGACACCGCGAATCACCGCGGACCCATAATATCCACCGCGGTGTTCATCGTGTTCGATAGAAATAAAATAATTGAACATAAACGTAGGTCGGTACCAATTTGCAGAAAGAATCTACCGTGCGTTTGAATGTTATAGGTGTCATTTGGTGTCTAAAAAATTAACAACGATTACGAACAATCACAATCGATTACCGCATACATGCAAAAATTCCCGTCTCTGTCCATTACCCGATAATCCCGAGATTTCCGATTTCATGCAAATTCTGGTCAATGTTGACGATAAAAGTGTGATAGAAATGCAAAAATCACAAACGTTCGCCATATCTCTAAACTATCAAATGAATTTCGGCATATGTTTCTATTTAAAGATTTGATGAAATAAGCGCCCAATCAGAACAGGTGTATTCCAACATTCGTAAATCACCTGACGCCTAGTGCGCGCGTTGTGTAGAGTTCATGTTCTGTTACAAATTGTAGCCACAAATAAATACATGTATATATGCCCATGATATTTTCATTTTCTTTGTTCTGAACCATAAAAAGCGCGCGAAAATTGGCGTGGGTGTATTTATTTTTTACACAAAATCTTCGTAGCGCAGACAACATTGGGATCTTTTAATTTCGATTTAAAGTTTCGTAGTGAATTTCTTCTCAAGTACCGGGGTAGCTCGCGAATGATTTGGAATTGACATTTCATCTGAATAAAATAAAAATCAAACACGCTGTAACACGCTATATTTAGATTTCATGCAACATGTACAAGTCATTTTCTGGAAATCGGGAGAAATGAAACCCAATTTTGTGAAAACAAAAAGGGCAATTGCATTGATTAACACCATAAAAGTTAATCGTATTGATCATCTAAACGCTTAGTTTTAGTTTCCGACTTAACGTACTGCCCGAGTTTAAGTACGCATAAATGTCCACATAATATCTACATGTACATGAAGTATATGATTTTATTTTGTACATGTACATGTACATTTAAAACGCGTGAATGACCCTCGCAGACAGGTGTTTACGGTGGCTGCGCAGCATCGCGGTGATCACGGGTGTTCCCGTTAACGATAGCGTGCAATCGCGGCAATTTCGGGTGTTCGCCGAACACCGCGGTCAGTAGCGTGTCCGCCCCCGTGAAATGTCACCCATCGGGAAAATTGAACACCGCGGACACGCGTTTTTGTCCAAGTACACGTTGCCTGAACTGTATACTAATAAGCAAGTCAATGTTGTATTAGTGACTATAACAGCTTCAATATACAGTACAGAGAAATAAATAAATATCATTCAAATGTAATTTCCAGGGGAATTTATCTAATTGAAATTTGTAAATGTTTCACCTCTTGGCAAACAATAAATGATATTACCTCTTTTCAGTGCTGGAACCGAATTTTGAAGGCCTTTGCAAACAGTTTGGATCCAGATGAGGCGTCTCATCAGGATCCAAACGTTTGCTATTCTGATAGTATTCTTTGAAAAACAATCGAAGAAATTGCTAATTTTAGAAATTAAGCAGATAACATTTTAGCAAACGACAAATTTCCCAGCATGCAAAGGGTTACCTGTCCACCAAATTGGTTACAAGGAAAAACCAAGATCCGCAGACCCTTGTCCTCAGCATACTTGGCGTGCAGTTTAGCTAGCTGAGTGTAGTTCGAGTCTGTCATACCTCACTTACATGCGACGTTCACGATTAAACATACATGGCCTCTGAAGTAAAGATATGATGTTCATGATTAAACATAAATGGTTCTTGAAACAAAGATGTGTGGTTCATGATTAAACATAAATGGTTCTTGAAACAAAGATGTATGGTTCATGATAAAACATAAATGATTGTTGAAACAAAGATGTGTGGTTCATGATTAAACATAAATGATTGTTGAAACAAAGATGTGTGGTTCATGATTAAACATAAATGGTTGTTGAAACAAAGATGTCATGTTCATGATTAAACATAAATGGTGCTTCAAACAAGGATGTAATGTTCAATATTTAATATAAATGGCCAATGAAGAAATTACGTGACATTCAATTTCACAATTAAACATGCACAAACTACGAAGTAATGATAAGACATTCACAATTAAACATACATGGCCCCTGAAACAAAGATGTTGTTCCCTATTAAACATCCAACAACAAATATGTGAGTTTCACATTTAAACATAAATGGTTCTTGCATTTTCAAAATTAAACTTACTTTGTTAAGATGTGATGTTCTCGATTAAACATAAATGGTCCTTGAAACAAATATTTTATGTTTATGATTAAACATAAATGTTCTTGAAACAAATATGTGATGTTCACAATTAAACATAAATGGTCCTTGAATCATAGATGTAATGTTCATGATTAAACATTAATGGTCCTTGAAACAAAGATATGATGTTCACAATTAAACATAAATGGTCCTTGACACAAAGATGTGATGTTCACAATTAAACATAAATGGTTCTTGAAACAAAGATGTGATGTCCATGATTTAAACATAAATGGTTCTTGAATCATAGATGTAATGTTCATGATTAAACATAAATGGTCCTTGAAACAAAGATGTGATGTTCATGATTAAACATAAATGGTCCTTGAAACAAAGATGTGATGTTCACAATTAAACATAAATGGTCCTCGACACAAAGATGTGATGTTCACAATCAAACATAAATGGTTCTTGAAACAAAGATATGATGTTCACAATTAAACATAAATGGTTCTTGAAACAAAAGATGTGAGGTTCATGATCAAACATAAATGGTTCTTGAATCAAAGATTAGATGTTCACAATTAAACTTAAAAAGTTATTGAGACAAAAATGTGATGTTCAAGATTAAACAGAAATTGTTATTGACACAAAGATATGATGTTCACGATCAAACATAAATGGTTCTTGAATCAAAGATTAGATGTTCACAATTAAACTTAAATAGTTATTGAGACAAAAATGTGATGTTCAAGATTAAACAGAAATTGCACCTGAAGCAAACATGTGACATTCAGGAGTCAAGATTACACATACATGGCCCATGAAACATCCATAATTGAACTTCAACAGAACTGGATCATTTAAAGTCTGTACATGTACATGTACATGTAGTGTCCCCACATGTTAACATTGATTTTTCTCAGATCATTAATTAGATTTACATTTACAGAACAGCATCAGTATATAAATGTATAACTCACAGCATTATTTTCTAATTACCGGAAGACATGATGAAATCAGTGCTTTTTCTCACCATTTTGACTTTTTGTGAATATGACTAATACCAATGAAATTGGTAATTTTAGGGTCAATTTACTTTAAATATGGAGAAAAAGTTTAAATTCTTGATTTATTCTTTGTGAATAATTATATTGATAAAACTTACATAAAACAAAAAATACGTAACATAAAAGATATCAATAAAATGGACATTACAACTTCAAACTCTTTATGTCTTTACTTAACAGCTCTATTTCCAATGCCTGAAAACCAAACCATCAATCAGGAATTTTGGTACTGGATTGGGGGGAAAAGATACATTTTGCCATTGGGAATATGACGGAATAATGCCTTAAAAATTAGCCAAAAACAAAGCCCTGGAAATATGTTTTTATTCTTAGAACTATCAATACCAACAGTTGAATGGTTTTGCACAAGTTCAAGCTTTTCAAACTATCAGGCTCAAATAATTCTGTTCCAGGCTTAACTTGCAATAAACCTTGATTTCAAAACATATTTATTTATGATAATTAATAAAAAATACCGATTCATTTTTATTGTAATTAAATACCATTTATCAACTGACAGAATCTGCATTAATAAGCATTTCAGAAATTAAAACTGTAAGGTTGATGGTTGGTGTCAAGAAAATTATTTTCTTGACACCAACCATCAACCTAACAATTTTCATTTCTTGCATATGGCATGATACATGTATGGCAAGCAGTGAAAGGTATTAGCCAGTAAAGTAATTAACAGGAAGCATTCACCACTTCTTACCTGTATTTTTCAAGCGAGACCTCGTTTCCGTCAATATCTTTGGCAGAAAACTCGTAAATACTGGCAGCGTTCTTTGGGTCTGCACCAGATGCCTGAAAATTCAACAAACAAATGGTGTGAATTTGCAAATGTTTACAAATTCATGACCTACATGTAAATGTACAAAAAGATTTCCTTGCACATTGTCAAAATGCTGCAGTACACTGCTCTTTTTTTGCCTCTCGCCCCTGGGTTGCTTATCCCTTTGCATGCTGGGAAATTTGTCGTCTGCTAAAACGTCGTCTGCTGAATTTCTAAAATTAGCATTTTCTTCGATTTTTATTGAAAGAATACTATCAGAATAGCAAACAGTTTGGATCCTGATGAGACGTGGCGTCTCATCTGGATCCAAACTGTTTGCAAAGGCCTTCAAAATCCGGTTCCAGCACTCAAAGGGTTAATGCATGTGCATAAAGTTTCACCCCAGATTAGCCTGTGCAGTCCGCACAGGCTTATCAGGGACGCCACTTTCTGCTTTTATGATATTTTTCGTTTAAAGAAAGTATTTTTTTGGTTTAAATCTAGTTTAGGCAGAAAGTGTCATCCCTGATTAGCCTGTGCAGACTGCACAGGCTAATCTGGGATGACACTTTACGCACATGCTTTAAACCTCCTCTTCACTCGCTTATATAGATATGATAAAAAGAAATAATGTCATAAAACAAGAATATCTGTGAAACTGATGGGTGCTCCCCATTATGCACTTTGTCAATTTTAGGGTTAAAGGGACTTGTGGACAATTTATAGTATTTTTTAAAGTGTCAGTTTATGTCACTGCCTTAAATTGCTAGATTTTAACCACAGATCTGTAGCGCTTTACTAACAAGGGCTGTTTGTAAAACATGCATGCCCCCCAAATGGGCTGTCAGTTGAAGTGGCAGCCATTGTGTGACCTTGACTTTTGACCTAGTGACCTGAAAATCAATAGGGGTCATCTGCCGGTCATGACCAATGCCCCTATGAAGTTTCGTGATCCCAGGCCTTAGCCTTCTTGAGTTATCATCCGGAAACCATTTTACTGCTCCATGTCACTGTGACCTTGACCTTTGACCTGAAAATCAATAGGGGTGATCTGCCAGTCATAAACAATGTCCCTATGAAGTTCATGATCCCAGGCCTAAGCGTTCTTGAGTTATCATCTGGAAACCATTTTACTGCTTCAGGTCACTTTGACCTCGACCTTTGACCTAGTGACCCAAAAATTAAAAAGGGTCATCTGCCGGTAATGACCAATGTCCCTATGAAGTTTCGTGATCCCAGGCCTAAGCGTTCTTGAGTTAACATCCGGAAACCATTTTACTGCAGCAGATCAATGTGACCTTGACCTTTGACCTAGTGACCTGAAAATCAATATAAGGTTTGTGATCCCAGGCCTAAGCGGTCTTGAGTGATCATCCAGAAACCGTTTTACTGCTTCAGGTCACTGTGACCTTGACCTTTGACCTAGTGACCTGAAATAAAAAGGGATCAGCCGTTCATTACAAATGTCCCTATGAAGTTTCGTGATCCAAGGCCTAAGCGTTCTTGAGTTATCATCAGGAAACCATTTTACTGCTTCAGGTCACTGTGACCTTGACCTTTGACTTAATTACCTGAAAATCAATAGGGGTCATCTGTTGGTCATGACCAATGTCCCTATGAAGTTTCGTAATCCCAGGCCTAAGTGTTCTTGAGTTATCATCTGGAAACCATGTGGACGGATGGACCGCCATGTGCAAAACAATATACCCCCTTTTCTTCGAAGGGGGGCATAATAAAAAGAATAGACTGAAAGAAAAGAAAAATGTTTGTCACCAGCAGAACTCGCTTGAAACAGTGTAGCTATGGATTAAAAGGCTATCACCTTTACCACTCTGCCATACTAACTGTTAAATCTCAATATGTATTTTATACTTTATATATGGTAAGTGATCCGAAGGTTGTTACATAATTATGCATTTGTAAGGCATTCAGTGCCCCAGATAATTATTTTGGTAATAGGGTTTTCACACGTTGATTTAGAAAAATAGGGTAATTTCAGTCTTTAAATAGGGTGAAATAAGTTATTTACATGTATACCTCAAAATCATTGCTGCTTTACTTCTGTTGCACAGACTGGGTGCAGTATGCACCCTTCAACTTTTTTTACATGGATATGTCTTTTTCCATTTTTGACAGGTTTTTTCAACCACAGTTTTTCCGTCATGTCTTTGGATGTCAACTTGCTACTTTAAACTGCTGCATACACAGTTTCTAACAAATCCATAACACAAATGATTCGGCACATATTCGCGCTTGCCTACTTGGTTGTAAAAAGTTTGCGATCGACATACATTTAGGGCAACAATCGCGGACATATTTTGACCTCGCTAAGACATTTTAATTACGCACCATTATAGAAACTGAAAGTACAGACGCTTTACAAATACATGCACGTGAGATATGTGGAACTCCAAACATCACTAGTCTACTATAACCCTTTGCATGCTGGGAAATTTGTCGTCTGCTAAAATGTCGTCTGCTGAATTTCTAAAATTAGTATTTTCTTGCATTTTTTTTCAAAGAATACTATCAGAAAAGCAAACAGTTTGGATCCTGATAAGACTCCACGTTCTGTGGCGTCTCATCTGGATCCAAACTGTTTGCAAAGGCCCTCAAAATTCGGTTCCAGCGCTCAAAGGGATAAGGAAAACAAACTATAATTTATTGAATTCTTTTCAAAATATGTTTTGTGATAAAAATGCAAGTTAAATTTTTAAAATATGTTCTTGGTGTACACAAAAATGCAGCAAATGAAGCAGTGTGTGGTGAATTAGGAAGATACCCGCTATATATTAATGTTATATGTAACACCATTAAATTTTATCAATTTTACCATTAAATTTTATCAAAGACTGATTTGTGAAAATGTCAGCAAACTTCTATCTGCTGCTTTTGTTGAAAGCAATCTATTGTATGTTAATAATAAACCAAGCTGGGTTTCCTTGGTACATCATTGTTTTAAACATTTAGATATTTTGGATGCTGATTTGTATAATAAGAACTTAATTAATACTGTTAAAACTAAGATAGTGAATATGTATAAAACCAACTGTTGCTTAAAAATTTCAGGCAATGAAGGAAAGCTTAGAACATACTCATTATTCAAGCAAAGATTTTGTAGAGAACAGTACATGTACTTACGACTTTACGACATATAAAACATAAAGCTGCAAGAACCTTTTTTACCAAATTTAGGATAGGTGCACATAAATTGCACATACAAACAGGCAGATATAAGAAACTCCCAGCAAATAAAAGATTTTGTAATCGTTGCTCTTCTAATCTAGTTGAAGACGAAATTCATTTTTCTATGTGTTGTTTCCTTTCGATATAAGTAGAGAATCATTTTTTAAACAAATTGAGTTTTTAAATAAAAACTTTGTGTTGCTTAATAAAGAGAAAAATTTGTTTGGTTAATGTCATCTGAAGACAGCAAAGTTCGGAAATGTTTTTCTAAATTTCATGTCGAGCTTTATGTTAAACGTACTGTTCTGCTAGGTAACAATTTGTCAGGCCATTGAATTGTTTATTATATTTTATTGACAGTTACAGTAGGTTGAATTTGCTTACTACTTTATTTCATCACTTATTTTCACGTTGCTAAGCTTATGTTATTTGTTTTTCCACCAATACAAATTAAGCCTTAGTTACTTTTATGTCCTTATTTCTACCATACTTTATTGATGGTTGTTATATTATATTACTTGCTTTATGTTTTATATTTATGATTATATATGTCATACTGTATGACCCGTGATTGGCTTAATAAAGTTTTTCTATTCTATTCTATTCTGCACGTCGTAAATATTTTGGTCAGACGCTTAATTTGCTATGAAATTTAGTCCACATAGCGTTTGAATAACTTCGACTGTTTTGCTCCTCCGTCATCCAGGCGCTTGCTAACTTTTAAATGAATACAATCTTCGCCGCCGTATGATAATTATTCCAATGAGAAATTACCGAAATTGAGAAAAGCATTTCCGATCGAATCTTGTATTGTACACATCAAATTTAAAGAATAAGCGTAAAAGTCGAATTGATTGCGTATTCAATACGCATTATATTAAATTTCTTTGCGTTTTATTTTAACATTCTAATAGGGTGAAAAACGCCGATATGCTGCTTATCTGGGGCACTGCCACCGGCATTATAATTTTGTCCATTGCAATATTATTTTAAGTGCTTGAGTCTAGTCATAAGTGGTATTTGGCTCTCAGATTTACAGTGTTCTTTTATTTTATTTTGACAAAAAAAATGACAAAAAAAATCACAATCTGTGAACAATGCCCTTTGTTTGAAAGAATATCATATCATATAATAAGACTGACTGGTCTGGCTTCAAAAAAGAGCTAAAATTGTTTTCAGTTAAATTTGACCAGTTGGACCACACTGACCCAAATACCTCTTGGAACAGTCTCAAGGCCTAAATAAATAGACTCACCGAAAAACACATCCCATCTAGGTTAAGCAAGTCATGTGTGGATCTTCCATGGATCTCGCATGCCATAGTCAAGCTCATACGTAAAAGGGATAAACATTATTCAAAGCTTAAAAGGTCAAAAACTCCAGACCCCCAAAAAGTCACACAATTCAAATTCCTTAAAGCCCAAATACAAAAGCAAATAAGGAACTCTTATTGGTCCTACTTAGATACAGTTATCTTCAGTAATAGTTCCAACCCAGGTCAAAGGAAAATTTTTTACTCCTTCATCAAATCAAACAAAAATGAAAACTCCGGAGTAGCCCCACTAAGCAGTAACGGTCAAATCCACTCTGATCCAACCACAAAGGCCAACATACTAAATCAACAGTTTGAATCCGTCTTCTCCCACCCCCAGCCTCTTAGTCTCAAACAACTTGCTTAGAGTGCCATACCTAATCTCTCTCACCCACCGATGCCCCCAATAAACATAACTGTCCAAGGAATTGAAAAACTCCTAACTTTAGGCCTGAATCCCAATAAAGCATCAGGCCCGGATGAAATCTCCCCAAGGCTACTCAAAGAGCTGAACAGTGAAGTTGCCCCAATGCTAACAAGCATTTTCCAGAGATCACTTGATACAGGAATTGCCCCAGATGACTGCAGACATGCAGTTATCTCCCCTGTCTACAAAAATGGTTTAAAGTCCAAAGCGGGCAAAGCTAGCAACTAGTGGCCCATTTCCCTTACATGCATTGCATCCAAACTTATGGAACACATCCTGGTCTCAAACATTATGAAGTTCTTTGACTCCCACAACATATTAAGCCCCCAGCAGCACGGTTTTAGGTCAAAACGTAGCTGCGAGACCCAACTCATAGGTTTCACCCAGGAGATTGCTGACAATCTAGAACTCGGTTAGCAGTCTGATGTCATCATAATGGATTTCAGTAAAGCCTTTGACAAAGTAGATCACCAAAAACTAATCCACAAACTTAAGCATCTTAGTATTGATAATAAGGTCTCCTCTTGGGTCCGCTCTTTCCTCCATAACAGGTCACAACAAGTTCTTGTCGAAGATAAAAGCTTTGATAGGCTACCAGTCCTCTCCGGAGTCCCCCAGGGTTCGGTCCTCGACCCTTGCCTCTTCCTTGTTTACATTAATGACCTACAAGAAAGCATCAACAGTTGGGCCCGCCTCTTTGCTGATGATACTGTCGTTTATCAAACCATCAAATCCTTATCTTCCGCAGAAAGCTTACAGCAGGACCTGCACCTTTTAGAGTTATGAGAGCGGGAATGGTCAATGGAATTTAATCCCGACAAGTGTGAGATCCTAAGAATCCATAAAAAACGTAAGCCCCTCATATCCTATAGGATACATAACATGGAACTCAGGTCAAAGGAACAGTCCAAATATTTAGGAGTCACCTTAGTCAAAATCTCAATTGGGCCCCTCATATAAACAACTTTACCTCAAAGGCCAAAAATACTCTCCGTTCATTAAAAGGAATGTCAAAACTGACAACAAAAAGGTCAAAGAAGCTGCCTACAAAACATATGTGCGCCCCCAAGTTGAATACTGTTCCACAGTCTGGGACCCCTGGCAGAAATACCTCATATACTTAATTGAAATGATCCAGAGATCAGCAGCCCGTTACATACAGCAGTGTCTCCGATATGATTTCGGCCCTAAATTGGAAAACCCTAGAATATAGAAGACGCCAGGCCACTCTTGTCATGTTTTTCAAAATCAGAAATGAGTTAGTTGCAGTGGATCATCACCATCTTATTCCTACCAGAAACCTAAATTACCTAATCCCACATTCCAAAACAAATTACCACCTAAACTCCTTCTTTCCGTGGGCCATCAGGCTATGGAACGGTCCACCAACCTATATACAGTCCAGCCCCAACCTACTGACCTATGTCAGTCGGTTGAATTCTCACCAGCTCTAGACCCCCTACTTCTGTTTTTAACTTAAACTCTCTTGTAGATCTTTTTAACTTACTAATCCTTTGCACATAATTTAAAAAAACTAACATGCTGTTTTCCAGACAAGCGCCTGTCAGTTATAATCGAGCAAGACAGTATCAAGTTGAAGTGAAGTTGAAGAATAGGAACAAGAAATAACTTCAAAAGACAAGGCAGCAGACAGGAAAACTTAATTTATTGATATGCCCAAATGTGGACTTTTTTTTAAATATGAAAATCTTTTAGGAGATACCATACATGTTCAGTATTAAAACCTATTTCTTTAATTAAAGTTGGCTAAAAATCCTCCTTTTTATATGCTTTTTACTTTTTTTTAGGTGTCACAATAAAAAATAAAATAAAATAATCATTGTTTAAAATCCTATGTACAGGTACTTAATGATGAAAGAAGTCTGCATTGATGAAAAACAAAAATGAATAATTAGATAATTTCTACTACCGTATTTATCCTAATAAACGCGCCCGGGCGCGATGCAAATCACAAAGGGGGCGCGTTTATTTCACCCCCCTTAAGGTATAATATGAGCCAACATCTAAAATGTGTTTACCGGTATTTGGGAAAAGTTCCAAGTTCATTGAGCAAACGTAAACATATCACAATCAGTTTTACCAGAATACTACAGTACAGACACCGCGTACTTATACAAAAACACCTGTCCGCGGTGTTCATTTTTTTCCCGATGGGTGACATTTCGCGGGAGGGCGGACACGCTACTGACCGCGGTGTTCATCGAACATTTGAAATCGCCGCGATTGCACGCTTTCGTTAACGGGAACACCCGTGATCAACGCGATTTTGCGCGGACTCCGTAAAAACCTGTCTGCGAGGGTCATTCACGCATTTAAAATGCAAATGTACAAAAGAAAATCATATACTACATGTACATGTAGATATTATGTGCACATGTATGCGTACTTAAACTCGGACAGTACGTAAAGTCGGAAACGTAAATAAAACATTAAGATTATCAATACTATTAGCTATTATGGTGTTGATCAATGCAATTGCCCTTTTTAATAACAAAGAGTTAGGTGAAATTAATTTCGACCTGATTTTTAAGTCAATCCATAAACAAACAATACTTGTGAAGCTACTCCCATTTCAATTCCAGCAAACACACATTATTTCCTCACACACAATACAAACTACTGCAGTAAAATCTCTGATAGTTTTCACACATAGCATCCTCTATGGAGCTAATGCATTAATGCTGTATCTTACAGTACATGCATGCTCCCGATAATGTAGTGTTGATTTAACGCCTATTGAAATTGTCACTTGCTGACTGTGTTATAAATTCACAGTTTTAACTCCTAGAAATAAAACCAAAACATCAAAGATCTTTGATGTCTGCCGACACCATTGACAGGTGTTAATGTAAATAACCGCTTGCAGAGGGATAGGTTTAATTGATGTCATTCGGTAACGCTGTTGTGATTGTCAAAGACTTGTGTATTTAACTGGTTTTTGTTGTTGTTTTATTTTTATTTCACTGGAATTTGATTGCAAGGTAATTATGTCCACCAGTATATACTGGGGGACATATTGTTTTTGCCCTGTCTGTCTGTTGGTTTGTTTGTTTGTTTGTTTGCGCCAACTTTAACATTGGCCATAACTTTTTCAATATTGAAGATAGCAACTTGATATTTGGCATGCATGTGTATCTCATGGAGCTGCACATTTTGAGTGGTGAAAGGTCAAGGTCAAGGTCATCCTTCAAGGTCAAAGGTCAAATTTATGGGTCAAAATCGCTCAAAAGTGGACATAGTGTTTCACAAACACATCTTGTTTTT
>VMBQ01000793.1:83914-119622 GCA_007657795.1 Dreissena rostriformis
CAGGGTTGGTAGTGGGGCCATGCATAGTTGAGATTGACCCTAATGTCATAAGAGAAGTTCAGTATCAATTTGAAGTGAATCCATGTAGAAATGAAAAAATTATAGTAAATGGAAATTTTTGGTGGGTGTGGCCTATGTGGGTGGGGCGCCCCAGGGTTGGGAATGGGGCCATGCATGGTTGAGATTGACCGTATTGTCATAAGAGAGGTCCAGTATCAATTTGAAGTGAATCGGTGTAGAAATAAAGAAGTTAATGTAAAATAACCTAAAAAAAATGAGTGAAAATCTCTGACCCGGCCCCACCCCAACCCCCATAACTTTTGACCCAGGGGTCAGATCAAAATTCCAAATAGTGCAGGGTCGCACATATGCTCATAGCTACCATGTGTGTAAGTTTCAAGGTTCTAGTGCTAATAGTGTAGGAGGAGATAGTGGCAAGGACGGACGGACGGACAACCGGACGGACAGACGGACAACCGGACGGCGGAGATCACCACAATATCCCCACCTTTTTTTCAAAAAGTGTGGGGATAACAACGCATAAAACATTCAGAGCCATAAACAAACATTGATTAACAGACGAAATCGTTCTCATTTTTTTGCCGGACAATTGGTCCTGTAAATTAGACCGAAAGGCCGGACCTTACAAAATTTTACAGGACATGTCCGTTGGTCCGGCCATGTTTGGCGGAGACTGTATTAACTACTCTACCTGCTTTGTGGATTTCACACAAACTTTTAACAGCTGATGGACCCTCATGTGTATGTTATTATATACTTGAATGAAATAAGTCATAAGAGGGCTACCAAGTTTGGCAGAATTATGTCTCTTGTCATTTTACCACTCAGGACTGTATACTTTCACAATACTTTGTTAACTTTTATGGATTCAATCAACCCTGCTGCATGTACTGTGACAGTACAATTTTGCAGAACTTAATCAAAATTTTACAGATGAATGGTCCTTTAAAACTAGTCTTTTTTAATGAACTGATGTACCTGTCTATGTTCAAATATGCTTTTTGTGGTAATCAGTGTCTTTAATTCATCTAGTTATTCAACATTTCATTTTTGTGTATTGTCTGTTAAAGCTGTGTCATGACAGGGGCTACCTGGTAACACAAGACGAGTTGGACCAAACCCAAGATGAGTTCAAAGGACAGTTTGGTGACAAGCCCAGGTATTATCTTAAAATCTATCGTGATATACCGAGTATGGAAGGGGCGGAGGCCTTCCTTTTTTTCCCCACCTTTTAAAATATATGGCTCCCCTTCATTTTTTTTTCCACCCTTTAAAAATATCTCATCCTTTTTGTCCCTTTTTCATTTGTCAATGTTCTGGAATATTCATTTTATTAGCTATTGATTATTTTATAGAGTAACATAGAGAATTTCTTGATATAAACTCTGAACATCAAATATATTTGTAATCAAGAACATACCTCTTCAAATAATACTGAATAGATAATTGAACATACCGTAAGTTCTTAAGTGGAAACAACATACAACAAGTCACTTATAATTTACAAAGTTTGCCATTGGACCATCTAGAACAAAAGAGGTCAACCTGCCCCTTTTCAGGCCCTCTTGCCGTTTTTAGTCTGGCTAAATCCAAAAAGTAAGCAATTAATTGAGCACTATAAAGCTGAAAACCTTAAAATAACGTTATTATAGTGGTAGCGCTTTAAAGGTAGAGTAATTTGTACAAGGGCTTTGTGTAAAACATGCATGCCCCCCATATGGTCAGTTGTAGTGGCAGCCGTTGTGTGAATACGTTTTTTGTAACTGTGAACTTGACCTTTGACCTACTTGAAAATCAATAGGGGTCATCTGCCATTCATGATCAATGTACCTATGAAGTTTGATGATCATAGGCGTAAGCTTTCTTGAGTTATAATCCAGAAACCATTTTACTGTGTCTAGTCACCGTGACCTTGACCTAGTGACCTGAATATCAACAGGGGTCATATGCCAGTCATGATCAATGTACCTATGAAGTTTCATGATCCTAAGCGTAAGCGTTCTTGAGTTATCATCCGGAAACTATTTTACTGTTTTGAGTCACTGTGACCTTGACCTTTGACCTAGTGACCTCAAAATCAATAGGGGACATCTTCCAGTCATGAACAATGTACCTATGAAGTTCGGAACTTTCATGATCCTAGGCCTAAGCGTTCTTGAGGCATCATCCGGAAACCATCTGGTGGAAGGACAGACCGACGGACCGACCTACCGACATGTGCAAAACAATATACCCCGTCTTCTTCGAAGGGGGGCATCAAAATCACACCATGAATCAGGGGTTAACTTAAGCAGACGCCCACTTGTCCATGCAAGGTTTACATTTGAGGCGTTTTCTGAGAAAACTGGGCAAAATGCTTGTGCGTAAAGTGTCATCCCAGATTAGCCTGTGCAGTCCGCACAGGCTAATCCGGGATGACACTTTCCGCCTAAACTGGATTTTCGCTAAGAAGATACATCATTTTTATTGAAAAATTCCATAAAAGCGGAAATTGTCGTCCCTAATTAGCCCGTGCGGACTGCACATGCTAATTATGGATGACAATTTACGCACAAGCATTATGCCCAGTTTTCTCAGAACAGGACATATTTCTGGGAACAAGTGATTTTCAAAAGTAAATAGCACGTTTGCCAGGTCAATTATCATAAGGCTCTTACTCAGGTTTTTCTTTTGCAGTTATTGTCTTCTTTTGGTTAATATCAATATTGATCACTTATCTATTGAACTGAAAGTTTTATTATTTGCATTTTGTTTGCCAATTTAATAGTTCTTATCTATATTTTGATAATTAAAAAATGGTAGACTTTGTATAAAAATCCTTAAACAAAAGTTTTCCCAATACTTGTATTCATAAAACCAAAATACCTCTAAATAAATAAAACCCATCAAATACTTACTTACTACTAGTATGTGTGATAAATCTTGTGGTCTGTTAGGATGCTTTAGGAATTTAAGACAATTACTGAGACAAGTTCTGGGTATAACAGTTAAACCTTTTTTGCATTTCGATGTTGATTTGATAAAAAGCCCAGCTAAATAATTTAGTAAAAATCCCTTGTTAATGTTGGAGTCTGAATATTTAATGATTGTGTATTCAATGTTACACATTTCAATTACAGTGAAAGGAAGCCCAGCAGAAGTGACCTTATAGTTCTGGTTGCCCATAACGATGATCCAACAGGTACTGCCTTAATAGTGTAATGGACATGATGATTTATGCTTCATTGAAAAGTCAATCTTGCATTCACAGAAACTATTTAAAAAATCAATTTGCATTTATTTAACAATTTACACTTAATTCTCAATATTTATCTTTAAAATTATTGTTAGACATGCAGTGTGTGTTTTTTCATTCAACTTTGGAGCCGTTCTAGGGACCCATGTCCAATGGAAAAAGAATATACCAGTATTTTTACCAAATGGGACCTAAAAAATTTGCAATTGAAAAAAAAAATAAAAAAATATATATATACACTTTATTCTCATTTTAAAAGTATTTGTTTGCACAAAAACAGCAACACTTATTTTCCAATTTAAGTCAAAACAATGAGATTTTTTGCAATCCAAAGAGACCCGGGCCTGTATTTACCAATCAATTCTTAGACTTAAGTCTAAGAATAAAGATTTTTCTTAGAATATTCTTTAAATTAGAATATTCAAGAATTGCTTTAATATTGAGTCAAACTTGGCATTAACTGCCTTAATCTTCATTATTCTTCATGTAGAAAATTATGTTAAAGACATTATCACCAGTTGTAGCTTGCATGCTGGAAAATTTGTCGTCTGCAAAAATGTCGTCTGCTGAATTTCTAAAATTAGCATTTTCTTCAAATTTTTTCTAAGAGCACTATCAGAATAGCAAACAGTTTGGACCCTGATGAGACGCCACGTTCTGTGGCGTCTCATCTGGATCCAAACTGTTTGCGAAGGCCTTCAAAATCCGGTTCCAGCTCTCAAAGGGTTAAACGCTGGACGTATTTTTCTTGGTTCTAAATCTATTCTTTATTCTTAAGTCTAAGAATCAGTTGGTGAATACGCGCCCAGGCCACATTCCCAAAATGGTGGAATAAACTCTGGCAAGAAAATCACTTGTGAACAGATTTTGGATCAGTCAGCAGGGTTCGACAAATCCACTCGCCCGCTCGTAATTTCAAGTGGAAATCAGCTCCGGACAAGTGAATATTCTGGCAGCGCTCGTCCTGCAGGGCGAGTGGCATTTCTGGCCGAAAAGATTAAAATTTTAAGTTTTAACACATCTTTATTAAACAAAACAATGTTTTTAATCGGTGATAACAAATTAACCGGACGTTTATTATTCACACTGCGCTAAAATTAGTCCTAACAACCGGTGTCATGGTAAAAAAATCCACGCACCTGCATTTTCAAGTAAGAAATGTGAAAAATCGAGTGTTGACACATCAATTTTTTAGAGCGTAACAAATACAATGATAAAAAAATCACGATAAAACATATTGGTTACTGATTTATTGCATTTTTTCAATAAATTGCAGGGCAAGTACATATTTCAGCAGGGAAAGTGAAAATTCTTAGCTACTCGCCCTGCAGGGCGAGTTGCTGAAACAAAATTTGTCGACCCCTGGTCAGCATTTTCTGAAATTCTGCAGTGGAAGTAGGCTCCTGAATGGAGGCGCCCCCTGACTCAATTTTTTTTATTAACCAAATTTGTCTTACTTATTCTATCTTGAATTTTACTCATTACATGAATTAGATATTATATGTTGTTTTTTTTAATTTCATCAAAAGTTATTGAGCTGTTTTCAAATGAGTCAAACTGCTGCTATAAGCTGCAAGTTAACGAAAGTTAGCCCCCATAAATATTTGTTCAATTGAACATCAATATATGACGTTCAATATATCACTCATTCTATATGCAGAAAAAAATGTTCAACATAGGTAGCAAAATACTTTTTGTTGTCTCTGTAGCCAAGTGTGCTAATTTGTAGCCATTTCCTAATTTTGTGCACAGCAGAGTAGCCCCTGTTAGACGGAAGTTGTTCTCATTTCAGATNGTTAGACATGCAGTGTGTGTTTTTTCATTCAACTTTGGAGCCGTTCTAGGGACCCATGTCCAATGGAAAAAGAAAATACCAGTATTTTTACCAAATGGGACCTAAAAAATTTGCAATTGAAAAATTAAAAAAAAAATAAAAAAAATTACACTTTATTCTCATTTTTAAAGTATTTGTTAGCACAAAAACAGCAACACTTACATGTATTTCCCAATTTAAGTCAAAACAATGCGATTTTTTGCAATCCAAAGAGACCCGGGCCTGTATTTACCAAACAATTCATAGACTTTAGTCTTAAAATAAAGATTTTTCTTAGAATATTCTTTAAATTAGAATATTCAAGAATTGCTTTAATATTGAGTCAAACTTGGGATTAACTGCCTTAATCTTCATTATTCTTCATGTAGAACATTATGTTAAAGACATTATCACCAGTGGTAGCCTGTATATATTTAACCCTTTGCATGCTGGGAAATTTGTCGTCTGCTAAAATGTCGTTTGCTAAATTTCTAAAATTAGCATTTTCTTCAATTTTTTTTCAAAGAATACTATCAGAATAGCAAACAGTTTGGATCCTGATGAGACGCCACGTTCTGTGGCGTCTCATCTGGATCCAAACTGTTTGCAAAGGCCTTCAAAATCCGGTTCCAGCACTCAAAGGGTTAAGTCTAAGAATCAGTAGGTGAATATGCCCCCAGGCCACATTCCTAAAATGGTGGAATAAACTCTGGCAAGAAAATCACTTGTGAACAGATTTTGGATCAGTCAGCATTTTCTGAAATTCTGCAGTGGAAGTAGGCTCCTAAATGGAGGCGCCCCCTGACTCAAATTTTTTTATTAACCAAATTTTTTTTACTTATTCTATCTTGAATTTTACTCATTACATGCATTAGATATTATATGTTTTTTTTTTTATTTCAGCAAAAGTTATAGAGCTGTTTTCAAATGAGTCAAATTGCTGCTATAAGCTGCAACTTAACAAAAGTTAGCCCCCATAAATATTTGTTCAATTGAACATCAATATATGACGTTTAATATATCACTCATTCTATATGCAGAAAAAAAATGTTCATAGGTAGCAAAATACTTTTTGTTGTCTCTATAGCCAAGTGTGCTAATTTGTAGCCATTTCCTAAGAGTAGCCCCTGTTAGACGGAAGTTGTTCTCATTTCAGATCAGATGTTTGTGTTCTTTCCCGAGGATGAAAAGGTGGGAATCAAGACGATCAAGACGTACTGTCAACGCATGCAGGAAGAGAACATCACAAGGGCCATCATCATCGTGCAGCTTGGAATGACCCCTTCTGCAAAACAGGTGCTCTTTTCAATGCATATCAAACATTCATGGCAGAGAATCAACCAGTTGCAAAATCTTTGTCATACATTGCTTGCCTTTCTGTTAGTCTAAGATTGTTTGTTCGTGGATATCAATTGACACTAATTGATTGCTTAATGTGACTGTGTCAGGACCTGAAATTTTCTGATGTCTGCTTCTTCATACGAGTGATTTAAGCTCAATTTTTCGAAGAAAAGGCAAGATTTTCTACTCGCCTCAGCGTCAGAACTTAGTTAAGTTTTTTGGTCAGCTAGCTTCTCAGGAATGGCTTGACGGATTTCATTGAAACTTTCAAGATGTATTTCAAATATTAAAAGGAACCCATAGGCCAAGTTTGGTTAATCTAGTTTGAACTTTTGGGCCATTTTACACTTTGCATATATAGGATGGTTAAAGTATTTCAGTAAGCTTGTTTCTAAGGCATGGCTTAAGTGATTTAATTTTAAGTTACATGTTATTGCGATGTTGAAATGACCCCATAGGCCAAAGTTAGTAGCTCTTGTTTGAAACTTGTCAAAAATGTGAGGCCATAGGAAACTTTGACATTTGCATAAAAACTATATAGGCAGGTTCAAGTTTTTTGGTAAGCTTATGCCTAGCGTCTAGAAAAAAGGCATTGGCAAACAGCGTAGACCCAGATGAAAGGCGCATAATGCGGCGTCTCAGCAGGGTCTGCGCTGTTTGCTTAAAGGAATGTCTGTGTTTCTAAGATGTTGCTTGATTGATTTCAGTAAAACTTATATATGTATTTCCTATATTGATATGACCTAATAGGTAGAGTTTGGTTAATCTTGTTTAAAATGTGTTATAATTAAATGCCTTTTTACACTAAGACATTTTAAATATAAGATTTATATTAACATTGATATTTTAATGAAACCATCGACAAGCCTTATATGTAGATGCCTTTTACCAAGACCCCCAGCTCATTGGGATTGCAGGGTTTCCACTTCATATCTCGATAACACATTTTGTTATTGTAACAAAACTTCCTACATTAATACCCTATTATTAGCTAGGCTTTTTTCGAAGAAAACCCGAGGTATTGTCATAGCCCTCTCATCTGCCGCGTCGTAGTCGTAGTCGGCGTCGTCCGAAAACTTTAACATTGGCCATAACTTTTGCATTATTGAAGATAGCAACTTGATATNAAAAATAAAATCCAAGCACCCACAGCCGATCGTTGGCATCCGCTCGACGGTGCTCTTGTTAATTATACCTAGCTTTGGATTGAATTAGAGTGGTTGGGGTCAAGGTCATGTTAAGTAAATAAAGAAAAATAGTTTCTGCTCAATAACTTGATAATAAATTTAGCTATGGTTAAGAAACTAAATATATAAATATCTAATATCCAGACCTTCCTAGGGTTGCATGTGGCAGGCATTTTTAAGATCATGCCACTTTTACTTTCAATAGAAAACCAGGGTTATGCTTATTAACCCAAACACAAATTTGGTTTTGTAATGCAACTACAGGCATAAATGCATTCATCAACACTTAATTTGAGACACAGATTGGGTCAAAGTCACTGTTACTTAATATAGATAAATGGTTCCCGCTCAACAAATTGAGGTATTGTTTTCAAAATATGTACATAAATGAATTATATCCAGATTTAAAATTGGCTTGCATATTGGGTGTGAGGGGTCAGGATCGAGGTTAGCAGATATTGAAGAATTGTTTGTAGTTTGAAATCAATTAGAGTAATTGTTATGAAACGTGACACATAGATTCCTTTTATCAAGCGATTCATATGGTATGTTTGTGGTTAAGGTCACTGTTGCTAAATATATAAAAAATGAGTTTTGCTTAATATCTTGGAAACTTATTGAGCTATGAGATGAAATAATAAATACACCTTACAACAACTGCATTTTTGTTTGCATATGGGGCACATTTTGTCAAGGTCAACACTAAAGGTCACTGCTAGTTAATATAGAAAAAAAATACAGCTCAATTTTGTAGTCAAATAAAACAGAGATGAGTTATTAATATTTTCCAAAAAATAAAGGACTTGTGTTCCATTTGTACTCAGTCAAAAGGCTTTTCACTTGTAAGTTGTTGGTAAAAAAATTGAAAAATAAAATAATTACGTTAACATAAAACAAGTTTAAGTTACCACTGATTTTTATGCCCCCTTTAAAAAAAGGGGGTATATTGTTTTTGGCCAGTCTGTCATTCTGTCTGTCTGTCCAAAACTTTAATAAATCTTAAAGTTTTGTGATAACTTTTGCAATATTAAAGATAGCAACTTCATATTTGGCATGCATGTGTATCTCATGAAGCCGCACATTTTGAGTGGTGAAAGGTCAAGGTCATCCTTCAAGGTCAAAGGTAAAAAAAAATCAAAGCGGCGCATTAGGGGGCATTGTGTTTCTGACAAACACATCTCTTGTTTTAGTCTAAACTAATGGGCCTGTGCAAGTTACAAAGGCAATTATAAACAGATTTAAACCAGGTTATCTGTAACTGTCACTGAGACTTGTTTACTATTGAAAATGTACAAATGGATTGAACCATTTCAGGCTCTGGTCGACATGGCCCCCAAGTACATCTTAGAACAGTTCCTTGAATCAGAGCTGCTCATCAACATCACCGAACACATGGTAACATATGAGCCTTTCTCTGGGAAAGTGCTCTGGGCTTGATTCATGTGCGTAAAGTGTCGTCCCAGATTAGCCTGTGCAGTCCGCAGAGGCTAATAAGGGACGACACCTTCTGTCTAAAACGGATCTTTGTTTGGAACAGACTTCCTTGAAACCAAGAATACAGTAAAAGCGCGAAGTGTTGTCCCTGTTTAACCTGTGCGTACTGCACAGGCTAATGTGAGAAGTCACTTTACGCACATGCATTAACCCTTTGATTTTGAAGGCCTTTGCAAACAGTTTGGATCCAGATGAGACGCCACAGAACNTTTCTGATGTTTACATGTACATGAACGTTATGATTCACTATTTCTGATGTTTACATGTACATGAACGTTATGATTCACTATTTCTGATGTTTACATGTACATGAACGTTATGATTCACTATTTTCTGATGTTTACATGAACGTTCTGATTCACTATTTCAGCTTGTACCTGAGCATGTAGTGATGACCCCTGAAGAGAAACAGGAGCTGCTTGACAGATAGTATCCTTGTATTTCTAAAATAAAGAAAAGAGCCTCGATCTGTGAAAAAGGGGTTTAATGCATGTGCGAAAAATGTCGTCACAAATTGGCATGTGCAGTCTGCACAGGCTTATCAGGGACCACACTTTTTGCCTTTACTCGATCTGTGAAAAAGGGGTTTAATGCATGTGCGAAAAGTGTCGTCCCAAATTGGCATGTGCAGTCTGCACAGGCTTATCAGGGACCACACTTTTTGCCTTTACTGAATTTTCCTCAAGAAGAGTCTTCCTCTAAATGAAAAGTACAATAAAAGCGGAAATTGTTGTCCCCGATTAGCCTGTGGGGACTGCACATGCTTATCTGGGAGGACACTTTACTTACATGCATTAAACCCCCTTTCCACAGAGCTCATGGGGCAACTGAATGCATGTTAATTTATCAGAAAGCAGTCCTGAGTGTTATCCTGGATATGCCTGTGAACTCCATACTGCACAACATTTTCCTATAAGTCCTTTATGGTATTGTCTCTGTGTCCCAGCCTGAGGCTGCAGTATTTGTGGACCCTGATTGTGTCCTAGCAGAGAGCACTCCTACCTAATTAACTTACTAGACTCACTGTGTCCTAGCAGTGAGCACTCCTACCTTATTAACTCACTAGACTCACTGTGTCCTAGCAGTGAGCACTCCTACCTAATTAACTCACTAGACTCACACAATTTAAGATGAATTTTGATTGAAGGGCTGAATTTCCTGTCTATTTAGCCTTCACTGAAAGATTTTGAAATTTAAAGTGGTAACGTGTTGTGGGGGAAAGCTGGACTACCTGGTGGAAACCCCACATGTCCGGTATGGTGAGCAATAAATAAACTCACTTGACCCGAGAGCGGGTATTTTTTCCCCAGGTTGCTTAGATGAGAAGCGTGTGTACCAATCACTGCCTTAACCAGACAGCCAAGATATTTTCGGATTCAATTTGATCTCTTTTTATCATAATAACACAGTATGTACAAAGTCCTGTCCTATATCAGAATGTGCGATGGTTGTTTATGATGCTTGGGCCAAATCAAACACCAATGTTTAGCACCACATAGATTTTGGCCTTAATAGTATCTAAAGGTTCCTTAAATAGATTATTATAAAGATGTGAAATGTCTAAATTGCAATTACCTTAACCTTCTTCAAGCAAACTCAAGGAATCTCAGTTACCCAGAATCCAACAGGGAGATCCCGTGGCACGTTACTTTGGTTTGAAACGAGGACAGGTAATGTAACATTGTTGGTAACAAAAAATTGTGATAATCGCATTAGTATCAGTCACATAACTAGACATGTCTTATTGGTTCACTTCGAGTATTATCTGAGAGGACTTACTCTAGGTTTGACCACAAACCGTGATGTTCGTCGATCTGTCTGTTTGCAAAATTGAATCCTTCATTTTCTTAAAAAATATTACGAAAGATACTTTTATTAAACTGGGTAATCTTATAAACTGCATTTTGAGGATTAAGTTAAACTCTTTTCACAAGAAGTCAAAAAGTATATAAAATATCATGAACATTTGTAAAGACATTGGGCTATATGTTTGTCATATGTCAGTATTTCAATCTCTTCCTCTGTTCATCCTTGTGTCTGTCTTTCCGTCCGTAAAAACTAAAATAATTTAACTTCTTAAGATATGATCATGAAACTTTGCATACATTTTGAAATTAATAACAGGATTATGCATTACCATTAATTTCTGTAGAGCTCAAATGTGAGGTGACTGTTTCTAAAAAATGAATTGCACAAATTCTTCCATTACTTAAAGGGAACTTAAAATATAATCATATTACTTTGCAAACACATGAAAAGAGATATTCTTTTTTTTTCAGAAAAAATAAAAAATCCTGTGAATATTAACAAGACAAATCTTCATACTGCTGTCAGTAATGGACATTTGTTATTAATATACAATCATAACACATGTACAGATAAAAGACAAAATTACAGTATTAATACTGTAAATACACAATCTTCAAATGGTTGTTCACAGGCAGGGGACTCCTGTATTGCCGTAATGCTCCCGGTAGGGTGGCACATAGTAGTCCGACTGTCCGTCTGTCTGTCTGTCTAGCATTCCATTGCCGTAGTTTTTTTTCCTAAACGCTTTGATATATTTACCTGATTATTGGTATGTGAGTCTACCTGCATGAGTTAAAGATCGTTCTGTTCCATTGATTTTGTGGCAAAGTTATTGGCCTAGGACTTTGAAATTTTCTCTACAACAGTTTTCCAGACTTTTGCTAAACATTTGCAGATATTTAACTGATTTTTGTTTGGTGTGTGAGTCTTTCTACATGACTTACAGATCAAGTTTGAGTTTTGTTCCAGTCTATTGATTTTTGACAAAGTTACCGACCTTGGAGTTTTCTTTTAAATAAGACTTTTTCGGAATTGTTTTCTGAAACACTTTGAGATATTTACCTGACTGAGTTACAGATCAAGTTCGATCCATTAGGGTTTAAACTGAGCTTAGGGCTAGCTGAACGTCGCACTTAGCCGAGAATTAATCACAAACCAAACACGCGTCTAAAACGATCTCAATCAAATGTTCATATGCAGACAGAAAATGGAAACAGGAATACCAAAACATGACGTGTGAATTGAATAATACACACATAATTTCAGTGAACTTCTGTTACAAGTATCGGAAATATATTCCAAGGCGGTGATCCCAGTTTAGATATTTTTATTATAGTTAGTTTTTTGTTTTTTTTTAATAAAAGAAGTGGTTAACCCTTTGAGCGCTGGAACCGAATTTTGAAGGCCTTTGCAAACAGTTTGGATCCAGACGAGACGCCACAGAACGTGGCGTCTCATCAGGATCCAAACTGTTTGCTATTCTAATAGTATTCTTTGAAAAAAAAATCAAAGAAAATGCTAATTTTAGAAATTTAGCAGACAACATTTAAGCATTCGACAAATTTCCCAGCATGCAAAGGGTTAATAAAAGAAGTGGATAAGAACAAGAACTGTGCTATTAGAGTTTCTGGAGTACCATTGTTTGCTATAGTGGCCAGACAATTTTTTTTTTATTAGCCTCGCTTTGTGAAAAGGGGGTTTAATGCATGTACGTAAATTGTCATCCCAGATTAGCCTGTGCAGTCCGCAAATCAGGGACAACACTTTCCGCTTTTATTGTACTTTTCCTATAAAGGAAGACTCTTCTCGATGAAAATCCAGTTTAGGCGTAAAGTTTCATCCCTGATTAGCCTGTGCAGACTGCACAAGCTAATCTGGGACGACACTTTACGAACATGCATGGAACCCCCTTTTTCTCATAGCGCGACTTATATATTCCTTGTCTATCTGTGTCAGGTGGTGAAGATTATCCGACCTAGTGAGACTGCAGGCAGGTACGTGAGCTACAGGTTGTGTGTATGAGACACTGGTGGCCGTGGTGGACTTGAACTTGCCATGGAAACTCGTGCAAAATGTGGATTTCTTTGCACTGAATTCACTGAAGATAGGCTGGTTGAGTGATTGAGTGGTTATATGAACACGACAAATGTGATGTGATTTTTGATCTGGTTGATATTTGCTAAAATACTATCAGTTGTTATTGATACTGTCGTGTGTCGTAACATAGTGTATTCAATTTTAGTTTTGGTGTTGTTATTTTTTGTAATTTTATACAAAAAATCAGTGGGTAAATATACTTTGTAATTAAAGCTATATGTTATTGAAGGAATTTATGAAAGTGGATAATAGTTACTATTGCTGAAGAAAGACTACCCATGCTCTCATTTCATTTATCATTCATTTCATGATTGTCTTTCCTTGTTGATGAAATAATCTCTCATTTGTAAATAAATTGTAGTGATAGTCGCATCTTGTTGTTGTGTCACCTGACTATGGTCAGGGGACATATAGGTGTTACTTCGTCGGCGGTGTCCGCGGTGGCGTCAACGGTGGCGTTGACGGCGGCGTCACACTTTTCGAAAAAGGCTCAGAACTTCTGTGTCCCTACAGATATTGCTTTCATATTTGGTATGCATGTGTATCTGGACAACACCTTTCCATGCGCATCAATTTTTTTACCCCTGTGACGTTGACCTTGAACTTGAGGTCAGCGCTCAGGTTTTCGAAATCTGCGACCGCGATTCGAAAAAGGCTCATAACAACTGTTTCCCTTCAGATATTGCTTTCATATTTGGTATACATGTGTTTATGGACAACACCTTTCCCTGCTCATAAATGTTTTGACCCCTGTGACCTTGACCTTGAACTTGAGGTGAGTGTCAGATTTCAATATCTGCGACCGCGATTCGAAAAAGGCTCATTACTACTGTGTCCCTTCAGATATTGCTTTCATATATGGTATGCATGTGTATCTGGACAACACCTTTCCATGCGCATACATTTTTGACCCCTATGACCTTGACCTTGAGGTCAGCGTTCAGGTTTCAAAATCTGTGACTGCGATTTGAAAAAGGCTCATTACTACCGTGTCCCTTCAGATATTGCTTTCATATTTGGTATTCATGTGTATCTGGACAACGCCTTTCCATGCACATAAATTTTTTGACCCCTGTGAACTTCACCTTGAACTTGAGGTCAGGGTTCAAATTTCAAAATCTGCGACCGTGATTCGAAAAAGGCTCATAACTTCTGTGTCCCTTCAGATATTGCTTTCATATTTGGTATGCATGTGTATCTGGTCAACACCTTTCCATGCGCATACGATTTTCGACCCCTGTGACCTTGACCTTGAACTTGAGGTCAGCGTTCAGGTTTTGAAATCTGTGACAGCGATTTGAAAAGGGCTCAAACCTACTGTGTCCCTTCAGATATTGATTTCATATTTGGTATGCATGTGTATCTGGACAACACTTTTCCATGCGCATGACCTTGACCTTATTTTTGACTTAGACTTAATGAAATGGGCCAATTTCTTGGTTTACCCATTTCCATCAGGCGACACATCCAACTCGCGGATTTCTAGCTTTAATTCAGGTTTCAAGTTTTTATTTGGAACATCTGCAAAAGCCTTTGACCATTTGCATACAAGTAAACAATATATACCGGTAGTCGAAGTGCATCAGTAAAATACAAATACCCAGTACAAAATAATCATGAAAGATTCAGAGAATATATATTGCACTAGATCAGTACATGTAAACTGTAACTATCTTGAAATGTGCCTTTAGATGGGATCAATGTCCAAAACTCCTTGTCTCAAGTCAAGGCACTATATCCAGTACACTATTTAAACATGAAATGAATATTTGAAGCTTTAATTGTGGCTGTAAATCGTATTTGACACACACACACAGTCATTAAATGATTAACTTGAACGTGACTATATAATGTTTGTGTGCTTACTGTTGTATTTATTGTAGAAGCTATTCTTTTTGTTTGATTTAAGAAAACAAAATATGGCTCGTTTATCACAAGGCAGTTCAAAGTACAGCTGTTTGTTTGAGCATTTTGACCTGTAATTATTACCCTTAAATTGCGGTGGTGTTCATGCGTCATGTCTGCTGTACATTGCACCAGTTTGATGAACAGTTGTGGCAAAGCTTTACAAAAAACCTGGAAAAAAAAAGATAAATAACGGATGTGTAAATACAGACTTACACATTCAACCTTAGTTTGACTTTACCTTGAATTGGTTTGCCTGGCTTATGCCCTCTGCACATGGTATCAATGCGTGAAATTTCAGAGTCATTTCATTAAGTTTCATTAAAATCCTTTAAAGCGTATATAGGTTATAGAGCGGACTTGAAAAATTAATGCGGAAATGGAGACTCGAAAATTTAACCTAGTGTGACTTTCACTTTGAGCTGGTAGGAAGAGTCGATGTATTGTGCATATCGTCTGAATGACCTTAACCCTTTGAGTGCTGGAACCGGATTTTGAAGGCCTTTGCAAACAGTTTGGATCCAGATGAGACGCCACAGAACGTGGCGTCTCATCAGGATCCAAACTGTTTGCTATTCTGATAGTATTCTTTGAAAAAAAATCGAAGAAAATGCTAATTTTAGAAATTTAGACATTTTAGCAGACGACAAATTTCCCAGCATGCAAAGGGTTAACGTTAGAGAGCAAAGATTCATGCTAGTCTTTATAATATATAGAAGATTTTGAGCGTACACGAAAATATAACCTTAAACCTTTAGTTTATGAGGTATTCCAACGCTGAGACTGCATTATGGGCCAGTTGATCCGTTGCAGGTACCTGCCCATGAAAGGTGGGACGAGTTTTGAATTATAGCTGTCATTATGAACTATTTAGTTTTTATAGAAAAAACGTTTAATGTCGGTGGGGTCTTCTACTAAGGGATAAAAACAGAGGAAATTCCACTGTGCTTTTTTGTGACCACCAATAAGACTCGCATGCACTGAGGGACGAGGTGGGAATCGAACCCTGGTTGCATAGGTGAGATATGCCACAGCATTAACCAAAAGCCGCAAAGAACTGAAGTTAAAAGGGCTGGACGGTGTATTGTTGTATTTTATATCAAGTAAGGACATTTGTATTATGCTTATAAATGGACTCTTTTTGAAAATGAAACATTCACTGACATTCATTGAAAATATTATGTTCTTATATGCAAATAATGGCTTTACTTACAAAAAAAATGCTCAAGACTTCAGGGTAGGGTGAGGATCCAAATTAGAAGAATTAAAACGCGACCCCTAATCCACTGCAGAATATATTGACAGTGCAAAATGTGTTTTATTCTACATTCTGACCAATCAAGCATGCAAAATCAAAACAAGTTAAAAGATCTTTTAAAAACAGAGAACTTTTTGTAGTAAACGACGTTCTTTTATCCTATATCATTTGTCTACAAGTAAAGGGGGTAAACATCAATGATACATATTTCTATGACACCTCTATTAAAACAAGATGACCAACTCTACAGTGACTATCTGACATTTATATACGAGTTGCTTCCCTTTGTTTGAAAAACTGATCTGGAATAAAAACTTAGCCACGAATATAAGCCACATTTTAATGCTAGAATTTATTGTCATATTCGACTGCACATGCTAAATATTCCTTAATCTTATACAGGGATATAACGTTAAATGCACTTAATTTAAGAGACCTCTTGACATATTTGCCATTACTAATTTATGTTTATGTCTCCAAAGTATTTATTAACTATATTTTTGCAATTATAAAATAACTATAATATGGTGGGGAAAAAACAAGTTAATTATAATGTTTGCCTTCCCCGGGACTTGAACCCGCGTACATTAGGAGAAAATCGTATGCGCTACTACTCGCCATTCAGGCGTTTCAAACGAGTAATAAACGCAAATATAATTTATTTAGTTTGATTTATTATTTTTTAATAGTCTTTGACTTCAACCATTTGTCGGTGACTATTTCATCGAACTATTAAGGTATAATGCGATGAATTTTTCTAAGGATTTTCGTGGATATTATTCCAGTTTATAGCAAGATTTCAAAATTTAAATGTCAACATTTAATCAATTTATTAATCGAGCACACTTGAGTTGCATAAATGAGCATCAATTTTGCATAAGTTATTGACGTGGGATAAATTTAATTAATATAAGTTTTTATCGATCTAGGAAACTCTTGTTCAAAAATGTCTCAGTAACGCAACTCAAATGAATGCAAACACTCATAATTACTATCGTTCGATTACATTCACTGATATAACATTGTCCTGTGCACTCGAGTCGTTAAATCATATAAAACGGGTAGCACAGCCCCCGTGTGGCGGAAGTTTTTTTCTGGTATCATAAATCATTTTCAATGATTAAATTATACAATTAGTGTAAACCAATAATATAATATCAAACACCACGCCAATCTCCCAAAAGCACAACACTTTTTTTAGCTTTTGATTAACTTCCGCACACACACCTCTCTTATATAAACAGTGTGTTCATAGTTGATTAACAATACCCATTTCTTTGTAATTCTGTTCTCTATTAACCCATCCTACAGTTTCAAGAATATTTATATGATCACTCGAGGCTTAATACTTTAAATTGCAACAATAACACGGCGTGCCGTCATGTTTACATTGACAAATGGGAAGCGTTCGACGTGCATTTAGTTTCCCTGATTGTTCCAAGATGACACCAGCAGAGTACCGTAGTTACACTAATATTGTACATAGAAACGAAACATTGGAAATATTTCCTTGTTAAAAAGACAACTGTGTAGAAAAGTTAGTAAATTATAACTGTTAATAGAAAATATATACCGCTACTATTTAAAATGGTCTCATTCGGGGTAAAAAAAAATATGGGTCGTGATCGGTACCTTTTTATGTTAACAAAGTTATAAAGTAGCGATACCGAATTAAGTTAACGATGGTATATTTCATTCAAATCCACAACATGTCTACGATTTACGAACTTGTGTACATTTAAAAGAATTACTTAATTAAGATTAGTAATTCACAGAATAAAGAAATACACAATATAAGAGTAGGAAAGTATCGTGTACGCTTGATTGTTTTCTTAAATGCTGTGCAGCTTCACTGGGTGTTTATTATGGTAAATACGGTAGTGGTCGTTACAGCCGATAGAATGGTAGCCAGATGAGGTCGTCTCACTGTACGTCAACTGTAGAATTTAACAAAACAAACAAGCAGACACGGGCGAAAAATCTTCGATCTGGGTGGGCAGTGTAATTAGAAAATGTTTAGATGAAACACACACATGGATTTTGGTAGTTTGAAGTTTGACTTAAGTATAACTTTTTTCTCTAGTATTTAACATCTGTGTGGATAAAAGTCTAGTTGTTTTCAAGCTTCCAAATTCTGAACTCTGATATTCATTATTCAACAAGGAATAAACATATTCGCACGCACTTTATCCGCACATATGATCAACAATTTTGGTAGCTTTGTAGACGTAATTGGAGGATGATAAATGTTATGAATATGTTGTATTTTTCATGAAAGTTTAAAGAATTCTTTTATAAGTTTTGCCTTTATCAAGTGAATAAAATTAACGATAATTATTTGCCATTTTGTTAAGTAATACCGCTTAGTAATACATACGTACACACACACTATTATTCGTGTACTTTCTTTGATTAAATATCCAAAGTGAATCATATTCTGAGTTGTTTGCTTTACCCTCATTGGAATGTACCTCGTTTTGTACAAAATGTGGCTGTCAATGCGTCAATTATCAATCGCAATTCGTATTGTGCTCGTTAAATTATTCGCTGTATCAATCATGTCCCTTTGACTAGAGTTACGCCCCTTGATTAACGTTCATTGTTACAAGTCGTATAATTTGCATTTTTTATCATTTATTCTATAGCAATTTAAAATTGCAATTTTCAAAAGTGTTCTTTGATTACCATTCCTCTGCCTGCCAATTATGATCAATATACTCACCTAAAAGAGCATTTTTGCTAAAGATCTTTTTTGTAGTAACGGGTTAAGCAAATATATTAACTCTTTATGTGCTTTCTTTCGCCCCTGTTCGGCGTATTCTTACTATAATAATGGAACGTAATTAAGCAAATATTGCGCGCATAGAAGAACCCCCTTTAGTGGCTTACGCAGAAAAAAGAAGTATCTTTTTTTCGTATTAAGTCATCAAAAATGTTCCCCTTCAGAGTTGTTTCTCCAAAATTATAGGCAAATTCGTGAAAGCTGCACACGTTTTGATCGTTTTGTTCTTATTTTATTTGAATATATAAGACATATGGACCCACGACACTTTCAGATGACTGAGAGATACATACAAGGAAATAACAAAGTGCTCGTTATGACCATATGAGCCTCGCTCTGAGGACACGGGGTTTAATGCATGTGCGTAAAGTGCCGTCCCAGATTTGCCTGTGCAGTGCGCACAGGCTTATCAGGGACGACACTTTCCAGCCTAAACTGGATTTTCGCTAAGAAGAGACTTCCTTTAAACGAAAAATACCATTAAGGCGGAAAGTGTCCTCCCTGATTGGCCTATGCGGACTGCTTATCTGGGACGATACTTTAAGCACATGCATTAAGCCCCGTTTTCTCTGTACAAGGCTCATATACACTGGGTCTCCCCATTTGGATATGGGCGCGTTAAGTCATCAAATCTCAAACATCGTTCAACGAATTAAAAAATAAAAAATAAACTGTGGCTTCCGTTGAGCAACGCCCAATTCGAACATTTCGTGGCCCTGAGAAACACGGGAAGAGAATGAGGTAAACATTAATTACAGCATCGTCTGCAAACTGTTATTTATAACGACACAGTAAATAATAGATTCATTACCGGGTATTCGGCAAATTGATTTGTAACAAGAAACCTAGTGATGAACAGATTGAAGGGGTGGTACCCCCATATGCCGACGGGCTTAATCCCAGTTGGCGCCGACCTTGGGGCCTTTGTCGTTCATGCAAACATCAAATGAAGTGGCCCGCCTTGCCCATATAAGGATCCTCTTGTTGTATTATTGACACCGTTTGAAATTTCAGTTAAGCAGCTGTTTTATATTCATCATTTGATACAAGACAAACATTTTACCAGTAACCAGTTTTGAAGGCCTCGTTTTCATCGTGTTTGCTGATCGGCTATTTCATGAGGGAAGAGTTTACATTGCTCAAATATCAATTACTGTTCAGATTGTTTTACGTGTTAGTTCGCTGTGTGCAACAGACTTCCGAGGGTTTATCAATTTGCCGTATATATTGATAGTTTTAGGAAAGCAAACTGGAAAACTCTCTTGTGGATACAATGGACGATTGGAACATATGGGGGACATCGAATTCGGGAGATTTTCTTCGTTCACTATATCATCGTCCGTGCCTTTTCATTATATACATCGATTAATAAAGCTTCATTAACACAAATCTCAACATGCAATTGTTGAGGCGGCAACTAATGGCCAAATCTGAATTTTGCACAATTCTGTGTCATTTCGAGGGAGTGAATCTCGAAGAGGTGTGCCTCTTATTCATCCAGTCACATTCAGTCATGGTTCAAATGAAACGTTATCCGAACAACTTTCATCAACGACTTTGTCTTATACATGTTAGTAAATTGGAGAACTTGAACAAGGCGGTTCTCAACGGGCATTGAAAGATTACGAGAAAGGACCCCAGTTGCCTCAGAATATTGTATTGTGCACTTGACTTTGTAACACAGTCCACATACATTCTGGGAGAGATGGTCATATTTGAGAATATCCCGCCGTGATTCGGATAAAAAAAGATCAAGTACACGTACAGTCATTCAAAAAAATTGTACCAAGTGATTGATACAACATGTATATAGGCCGCGCTCTGTGAAAAGGGGGTTTAATGCATGTGCGTAAAGTATCGTCCCAATTAAGCATGTGCATTCCGCACAGGCTAATCAGGGACGACACTTTCCGCTTTTATGAGATTTCTCGTTTCAAGAAAGTCTCTTATTTCAGTTATTCACTAAATTCAGTTAAGGCGGGAACGTGTCGTCTCAGATAAGCCTGTGCGGATTGCTAGGGCTATTCTGAGACGACACTTTACGCACATGATTTAAACCCCCTTTTCACAGAGCGCGACTCAAATCAAGTACAGGTGTCATTTACATGCCTTCAACTAAAAAGTAGATAAGGGAACAATGGGTGCATGATCTGCAAATAATTTTGAAATGTGATATAAAGGTGTCAATTATTTTGACAAATATTGAGGTTTCAAAAAAGTGCATGAGGTTTAAAAGTCTAACTTTAAGTACAAACATTCAACCCTATCCTGTTTAGTGCAAAAAAATGTGAAACTATGTGTCAACTATGGAACGTTCGGACTTTTATTGTTCAGTTTTATCCGAGAATTTTCGTTTACGTATTTTCAAAATTTTCAAAACACATTTCGACTAAAGTGACACGCTTGTTTTGACGCCAGGTAAATTACCATTGCGGCAAAATTGGCTCTTTATTACCCAACGAGTGGCGCATCTTTACACCGGCTATCCATTTAAATGTACGGCCGCGCTACTTTGTTTTAATCTACCCCGACAATGTCTGGGTACTCGGAGAGCCCACCGAGACGATCCCCCTTCTTAATTTGTCACTTTTATCGAAGATTTCTTTCCCATTAGTCTGCATGTGAGAGCTCTTAACGTCAGTCCAGCGTTTCAAGAGGCAAACACCGGGTTGAAATAAGTATCAAAATGGTTTAAATAGGCGAAAAAAGATTTTATTTTTGTCAATCTCGGTGGATACGCTGTCAGAATGCTACAAGGTGATTTTGACAGAAAGGAATTAGCGCTATATCAGTGTGACACGAATGTTTGCATGCGAAAATATCGTTTCTTACAATGCCGGTAATTTATCTCTTTTGAAGCTATCAACCTTTCACGAGCCTGAACCATTTATATCACATTTCCACTTCAGTTTAAAGAAACTTTTCTTGCGGGGTACAGACAGTATACAAGTATAAAGTTGGAACAAAAATGTTCCGGCTCTATCAGTCAAAAAATACTCAGCAATGATAACCTTTCGACCAATTGATGGTAATTGAAACACGTACATATAAATGTGCAGCCAGTACAATGTGTCAAAATTGAACAACACGTGTTGACAGCTGGTCGAACTGAGCTTTTCGGATCCAAACCAGGTTGTGAAATTAATGAACTATTTCGCCTAGGTGACATTATCATTCAATGGACCAGAAAAGCTAGATATCGAAACGCCATCGATTATTTATATGAATCGCGCTCTGTGAAAACGGGGTTTAATGCATGTGTGTAAAGTGTCGTCCCAGATAAGCCTGTGCATTCCGCACGGCTAATCAGGAACGACAGTTTCCGCTTTTGTGATAGTTTTTGTTTAAAGAAAGTCTCTTCTATGCAAAAATCCAGTTTAGGCGGAAAGTGTCGTTCCTGATTAGCCTGTGCGGACTGATCATGCTAATCTGGGACGACACTTCACGCACATGCATTCAACTCCCTTTTCTCAGAGCGCGGCCCACTCACTGAGCTGTTCTGTACCAAAGGCCTCGATCTCGAGCTTGACCCCCTCCACAAATAATTTAAATCACCATTGCACAAATCGTTGGTAATGGACATCTTACCGGCCAAACTACCAAAAAGCGTGGGTGGTCGAGTGGTCTAGGCGGGTAGCTTTTTACTCCAGGACTCCAGGAATCCAGGGGTCAGTGATTCGAGTCTTGTTGAGGGTTACTTTTTTTTCGTCTTTTAAAATTGTATGTTTGTTTTTTTACTGGAGAATTTAAGTTCAAATGTTTTAATTTATCAATATAAAGCATTTAAAGCATTCAATACATGGCAAAATCTGTTGGACGGCCCCTTTAAGAACGGAATACTCGTTGTTCACAATCCTGCTGCCGTTCCTTCGTGTATTTTTATATATTACTCGCTGACATTTTTAATTAAAAACAAAAAAATGTTGTTAATAGGCTTTACAACCCAATCCAATACCCCCCCCCCCCGTTAACTCTAACTCTTAGACCGGATAAAACATTCGAATTCATAACAATTGCAATTGGCATTTTTATTTTTATCTAACCACGTAATTCCTCGTGAGTTTATGTCATGTTGATAAAAACAACAAATCAAACAATTCGTTAATCATGTCATTTTCGTATATCGATCAAGTTCATGCTTAATCTTATTATAGTCAAAACAAAACAGAAACCAGAATTTATTATTTCATAATGAGCAAACAAAATGCAGGTACAAGTTTTCAAACTATGGACAAATAAAATGACACATAACTTAAACAAAATAGTGTGTTTATTATATCAGGATGTGTTGGTTTAACTTTTTTGTTGCCGGTTTAATAACTTTATTTCTCATACGATGAGGCTTGTTTATCCATTTTGAGAACGTTTTAACCTGTTGCGGGTTGACTTGATTTAATAAAATATAATTTAACGATACATAATAGTTATTCATGTTATCTAGAGGTGAGCTCACACACAATGGATTATGCATGATTGTGTAAAACTACCATACGTATTTTATCAATATATTTCAGGCCACGTAGGTGGCAGTACTACTCAGATGCTTTAATGACTTAGACCTATTTACCTTTCGTTCATTGTGTAGCATCGGTGGTTCAGTGGTAGAATGCTCGCCTGCCACGCGGGCGGCCCGGGTTCGATTCCCGGCCGATGCACGTTTTATTTTAAACAAGAAAAACTAAATAACTAATTTTACTCTAAAATAGCACTCAGAATTAGTTTAAGATATTGACTATATTTTACTGTTCCAATAACAATTAAAACAAATACATGTACAGCTTATACAACTCAAAACAAACAAGATATCAATGAGTGTATTATGTATTTCTACCATCAGAACACTTAAGCAAAGATTTATCCTTTGTAATATGCACTAGAACAATTAAATATGACAACACAATCGATCCACTCCTAATCAGTAATGATAAATTATCTACTGCAATTGCCAATTAAACAAAATCCCTTTCCAAAAGTTATTCACACTGTTACTGTTATCAAACGTTATTTAGCCAATCATTCGGCAATGTTTTCCTCTAACTGATACTGTATCCGTATAATAAGATTCCCGATAAAGGAGTTAATGCAATCGCCACAATGATACCTAACAGGATACGGAATGTGCCGACGGAATTTGTAAAACAATTGTAGACAATGCGCTAGCAATAACGCATTACAGTATCGTAAAAGTATATCACTTTTGTTATTGTAATAATAATCGTATATGGTCTTATATTTGTATGACATGAAAATTTCGTTAATTTTTGTTTTGTTTCACGCATAGAGCTAGTCAATATCAATCCTGATATTGATATTAAACATGAGCCATTTGAACATTCTTACATTTGCAGGGCTTTTTGGTTGATTTTATGGCCGTTATTGGGTCACATTTCAAATGACAAAAAGTGCATTTTTCTCAAATCCAGTCCCAAATTTTTTACGTTAAGATGTTTCGAAATACAGCTGTTAAGTATAGAAATAAAAAGATTGAAGTTTTAATATCCATTTAACCGATATCTTCTAGTTTAGTATTTTGTGTTAATCAGAAATGAACGTTTGAGCCATGTTCTATCAATAGTTAATTCTCAATTACACGGGTATTGGTCATATTCCCAACATGGTGAGAAAAAGCCCTGTGTAGATTTACAGCATTCATTTTGTAGGAAATTTAAATGGTTACAATCATAAAGTCTCTTATTTTATAATAATTAAAGTCATATAAATAAACTTAAATACATTTGTTAACATATTAAGATAAATAATATTTATTTATAGGTCGGAAAACATTACGATGTTTTTATGCAATACAATATTGATAATTTTATTAAGAAAATTAACACTTTCTGTTCCGTTTGTTGACTTGTAGTGCGCTTTTGATGGGTTTCCACGCATAAGGATTGACGCCTAATTAGCCAATGTGTGAACCGACAGTTGTGGCGAAATGATCAGTAAACATTGATAACTAACAACTTTAAATACAGTTTCAATGTACAACGATACAATAATTGGCACCGAATGGCAAACACTCCAGAAACGAGAGGTGTGCGCCCGGGCGACAATCTAAATACGCTAATGTTGAATTCAAACATGCGATTGGCGCGACCACCCAAAGGAAGTCGTCACGCCCTTGGGTTTTTAAAGGGCCCTTGCAGCAGGCTCGTCAATAGTCTTATAAGAATGACACGTACTATACATCCATGTATACTGTGATACACTCCTTAAGTACTTCACACTTGCACGCAAAAAATAGGACCACGTCACTCGGCCAGCTATATCAATATTAGGCATTACATCGCACGGGGGTGTGGGGTATTCAATTACTAGTAAAAGAGCATTCGTGCTGGTTTAAATATGTTCATTTATCGAAATACATTTAATAAATGAGCCTCGCTCTATGAAAATGGGGTTATATGCATGTGCGTAAAGTGTCGTCCCAGATTAGCTCGTGCAGTCCGCACAGGCTAATCAGGAACGACACTTTCCGCCTTAATTGGAAGTTTGCTTAGAACAGTCTTATTTAAACGAAAACTACAATATAAGCGGAAAGTGTCGTCCTTGATTGGCTAATATGGGACGAAACTTGCAGTAAACCATCTTTTCACAGAGCGAGGCTAAACTATTTTGAATATTGTCCAAAGTAGTAAATTTATTTTTTACATCTTGGCAAATTATTTTTCTTTCTTTGCCATGCATAGTCCTTGTATTTATTATATGAACTCGTTTTTTTTTAATCAACAGGATTTTATGTAATCTTTATACGATTAAAATTTATATTCTTTAAGTGCAATATTAGATTCTGTGTGACCAATTTCGTTCAAGTATTTTATTACGTTACTTTGTCGGGACTTCAGACTCAAAACAAAAAAACTTAGTTTAAGAGACTGTCCATCGAGTAAAATCCTTATCAATTGTAAGTATACACTTTATGCGCAAAACTAACAAACGTAATGCGTACAAATGCATTTGTTTCAGATCACACGACCTTAGTTTAAACCTATTTATTTTCGCTCGATTGCATTGAAAGCCTCAGGCTTATTTGAAAATCTCTCGAGTCCGTTTCCTGGGAACTATATGCAGTATTTGGTGTCTTTGGGGAAGATTTAAAGAACGCTCCCACTGTGAGGATCAAACTCGTGACCTGCCGATCGATAGGCGGACACCATATCCACAACGCCACGGCGACCTCAGATCACACGACCTTACCAGGAAATGCCATGCCCTTTTCATTGTAGAGTTTGCAAGATGTTTTTCTTTCAACAATATTTCCCCCCATCGCTTCTAACATAAAATCTGTGGTACTTCTATATAGAAAGACAAAAAATATTGTTAAAACCCCAATAAACAACGCAAAAAGTCCCGAACCTGATCAAAGCTTGACACATATAGTTATTACGCTCCGCATTATTGTATATATGCTGGTAAACAATCATAAATCGATACTAATATCTATAAAATGGTTTTATGTTGTTTGTATTTTATTTTGTTGATCATCGCGTTCTCTAAACAAAAAGAACATTGACAAAAAGACCTTCAGTTAACGAAAATGACATATGAAACATATACTTTAGCCTCGCTCTGTGAAAAGGGGGTTTAATGCATGTGCGTAAAGTGTCGTATAGTTATCCTGTGCAGTCCGCACAGGCTAATCAGAGACGACACTTTCCGCATAAACTGGATTTTCGTCAAGAAGAGTCTTCCTTTAAACGAAACATACAAAAAAAGCGTAAAGTGTCGTCCCTGATACGCCTGTGCGGACTGCACTGGCTAATTTGGGACGACACTTTACGCGCATGCATTTAACCCCCTTTTCGAAGAGCGCGACTTAATTATCATTACATTATTTCAATATGACATTCAAACATATTAAACACATTCACATTGAAAATAACACATACAAATAAAAATATAAACATTAAACATAATAAATTATGATGAATAATAACAGCAATAATAAGAACAACAACAAGTATTTTTGTTAGTGTTCCATTTAACATGTGTTTTTCTCAAATTATAAATATTAGATTATGAAATAGAACGCCATGTGTGAAAATCCATTTAACGTATGATTTATATTAGTTTAGTTCCAAGACGGTTTGATAAACACAGTAACAGAAATATGTTCGATTTATCGTTATGCATTGACCAATAAACCATGATTCTGTGTTAGGCTGCGCAGGAAAATAAAAAACATGAAGGCGCTCCAAAGATATTTTTTTCGCTTTTTTCGAAAAGGACAAAGCGACGATCGTGTTTGAATAGTTAATAAAATGTGACGAGAAAAAAAAACAACGAAAACAAAACAATAAGTTCAACAACAAAGATTAAACAACGAATATTTTATTATGGTGTAAACAGAATATATACATCTAATAAATAACAACTATTCATATTTTGTATAATTTTTCAGAAACTAACGCAACTTATTATTTGCACGAGTCAAGCCGTGTATGTGTAAAGTAGATTGACTGTGGATCTACTATAATTTACCTTTAACACACATATTTTGTGTTCAATTTTGAATGATATTTTTAAAAATGTACAAATTTACTCCAATTTTGTCACTGCTTGTTTTCAAGAGCAATTGGTTCCCTTTCGACAACTTTTGTCATGTCTCTAGCCTCGTTCGCCCTATACGGCAAAATGGGAAACGGGGAGCCAAATAGTCCAGTGTAACCATGGAGACCGGAATAAGACCCGTGTGACAGCGGAAGTCCGAAATTCGGTGCCGAATACTGCCCTGCGCTAAATGATGACATCAGCGGCGATGCAGACGACAATTGTGGATAACCGGCAAGGAACGCCGAGTGAAGACCGGAAATAGGAGGTAGTGGTAGAGGTTTGAACGCCGACTTCATATCGAAAGTGGTTGGCAGAGAGGACCCGTAGTGGTTGCCGGATCCATGAATCCAGTTCGAACCGCTCGAGTAAGGATGGTACCTCAGCGCCGGCTTCGCGATGTGTTCCGGCTTACCTCGGGCTTCAAGCGTGTCCTGGGCCGAAAGAAACTGCTCGATGGCTTTCACTAGATCCCCATTACAACCCTGTAAAACCAGTTCCAGCACTGTCTTCCGGTGAAGGGGAAACACGCGCTCGAGAATGTCCAGATTCGAGAGGCGGCCAGGTGCATACGCGGCCGGTTTCATGACCCCTGATTTTGAACACATACCTTCTTTGTCAAATGATTGGTCGGTCAAGCGCTTGATTTTTTCCGTCGGAGATATTGGCGTCGATGTGAGGAGACGCGACTGAGTGTCATCCGGTTGGGACGATCTGGAGTCCTCGTCGGAGACGCTGATGTCGTCGTCGGCATCGTCCTCGGAATTGCTGTCTGCAATACGGAATAATGTATAGTGTATTAATGTATTTAAAAAAATAATGTAAAAACAGGTCGCCGTGGCGTAGTGGATATGGTGTCCGTCTAGCGACCGGGAGGTCGGTCCCCACTGTGGGAGCGTTCTTTAAACATCAAGTACTGGTTCTATTCCCTGGAGAGCGTTTCAAATAATTAGTAAGTACCTTAAATGAAATCGAACTAAAATAAATAGGTTTAAACTAAACAAAAACACAGTAACAAATATGAGAATAATTTATGCCCAATAATAAACTCATATTACTTAAAAAAAAATAAAAAGAAAAAAGAAAAAGAAAAGCTGAAACAAATTACAATACAAAAACAAAGCATTCAAGTTTCTTAAATAATTAAATAAGAATGAAATTTCAATTACTTACACATTCAATGGGGAGCAATAATTTATTGAAAAATACATTTTTATGGTTACATTGTAAAAATGAAATAATAAAAATTACATTTAAATAATAATTATTTAGTTATCACTGCCCATCATTTTCTGAATATTGTCCATCAATAAAACGAGTTGCAAAATGTTTATTGTATTCATAATTTGACATTCAGCAAAAATGTAAGTTAAATAATAATTAAACAGAAAACACGAGTGTTGGGCCATAACGTTGAATAGAATTATGAAATGCTAAATTAAATAGGAAGATCATCTGTCATTATTATTGTAATTTGAAAATTGACATATGATTGATAAAATAATCACATCCTAAGTAATCAAAACAACGAATTTGGTAATATGAACTTAATATTAAACCGCTACGACACAAAAAATTGCATTGTAATAATAATACTTGAAAAAACCCACAGAACAATGATGTCATTTATATTGATTAAATAATCTCAATAAATTTCTTATATTGGAACAATAACAAGTCATGTAAAAGGTACTGACTTTCAAAACAGTTACACAATATCATTACTGTATATTATATCATATAAATACAAGTGTAATAAAGCAAAACAATTACATTTTAATTAAATAATATTAATATTAATAATAATAATAATAATAATAATAATAATAATAATAATAATAATAATAATAATAATAACAATAATAATAATAAAATCTTTATAAAATATCAATTTCATCAACATAAAACTATGCCACTCATTTTGATATTAATGCGTGTTTAAGATGCTAGAGCAGTGGAACAAACAAGTAACATTATAACGACAAAATTAGTACCTGTATGATTTCGCATGACATTTTCTCGGTTCATACGCTCCTCTCTCTCTTTGTTCGTTTCCGGTGGATGGACGGTCCCCGGTCCCCAGAGCGGCCCCTGGGTCATGATCGGAACGCCGCCGTCCTGCGCGCAAGCGCGGATCCCCAACGCGATGGCGTCCTCGGTCGCCTGCTGGCGCTTCAGCGCGACCTGTGCCGCCATCACGCGCTGTCGCTCGGCTATCAGGTTGCACTTGGCGCACGTGCAGTCCTTGAACTCGCAGTGCCGCTTGTGTCCCTTCAGCCAAGAGACCATGCCGTGGTTCCGGCAGCGCGCGCATTTCGGCTTCCGCGTCCCCTTCTCCGTCACGGGATACAAGTGGGACATCGCGTTCATCCTGTACGAATCCAATGCGTCCGTTTTTGTTTTTATTCCAGAGAAAAACTATTAAAAATTGTGTCCCCTCAATTTCCCTCGCGTTGAACGACCAACTGTAGATTTTGTGTTAAATTGAAATGAATTCTCGAATGAACGTTTAACGATCAGTTAAAGTAACCGAATGTATGATAATCTCTCACACATTTATGTCCGAAGAGAATGATAAACTATTTGACAGATTGGATGGTAGTTTAATTTATAGCTCCATTCAATGGACGCCTAAAAAGTGTACTGTCAGGTCGAAAGCCACGCCTTTATCGAAGACATTATTTACATTGGAATTAACCAGTGTCTGTGAATTGGCATTATGTTTACAGTAGAAAAGATTTGATTGGATAGAACACTTGTGGGTGTAACCAATGGGTGTTGCAGAAATATGCAGATCGATTCGAAAATATATCGTCACAATTTTTATGCAAAAACGTTTCCTTACATTATTTTATTCAGCAGATAACATTATTCTATGGTTTTCAAGTAAAAAAAAAAGAATAACAGTTTTCAAATCTCTTTTTAATCTAAATCATAAGGGTTAGATAAACTTAAAAAGTCATGCAACATAGTTTGTTTCAACAGCGACAAAAAGAGTTACTCGATATTCTTGACAGATGTGTTTGCGATTAGTTTGACAGAACTATTTTATAAATTGCGTAATGTCGCAAAGAGGCTACAGTCAAGCGGCGAGTTGTTCTGCGTTTCAAAAATGAAGTTTACCTAACAAGACTGCAAATGTAGGAAGCTCTCGTCATTAAAATGAGCTCAACGACAAGGAAACATTCGGGCAATGTTGTTACTGCGTCACTCTTTTGATCCACAAGATGCTTGTTTTTCTTATTAACAAATGCACGGCCACTCGAAAGGCAGCGTTTTGTGCGCACACATTTGTCATCGCTGATGAATGCGTTTATACATAAAACAGTAAAAAACAGTAAAAACTATTTTACATATATAGAAATTATATAACTATTGTTATTATCATATAATTCTTTGTATTATAATTAAAATACTTCTTTATATATGATTTGTCATCGCAGATGAATGCGTTTGTACATAAAAACAGTAAAAACTATTTTAAATATTAAACAAATATATAACTATTTTTATTACTATATAAGATCTATTATTATTATTATTATTATTATTATTATTATTATTATTATTATTATTATTAGTAGTAGTAGTAGTAGTATTATTATTAAAAGTAAAATTAGTAAATTGTAATAATTTAATAAATTCAATTTCATTTTTGGTCGTTCTTTATAAAAATACACTGTTATTCCAAAACAAATAAAAAGTAAATATAAAATTTGGTAAACCTTCATACAACCACGAATAATTATGAGCTTGTAAAATCAATTTTGATTATTATTTTTTAGTAATTTGAGTTGTTATATTTTATTCACGTTTTGTTTTAGTTTTAAATAGATTTAAATGTTATCACATCAAACATCCATATCCATTACTTTAATTTGCTATATTTATCGTGGTTAATTTTCCAAGTTTATAGGCTTTCTTTATTGTCCATTTTTCATTTCTATTCAAAAATAATAACTTAATGTCAAAGTGTAAAATACATCTGTCTGTTTCTAAATATAAAGTATAAATTAGCGATATGGACATGTACTCATCCGAATCTACAATCTGTAGTCATCATAATATATACCACATGCGGATGTTTAAAATTCTGCTTTTCATGATGCATATGATGACGTTGGTGGTGGCGGAGGCGGTGATTGCAGTGCATAGTGATGGTCATGTTGATGCTGATGCTGAGGATGTTTTAATGTTACAATAAATAACGAGATGCTTTATCAGAGGGGGTAATCACGTGGTGATCTAAAGGAAGTCAAGATGGCTACGTCCATTCCGAGACAGGTATTTTTCGCCGTTTCATAACTTTATTACCTTTATTATTTATTTTTTAAATGCCGCTCACTTTCCAGTCATATCAGTAGGAAAGTGATAAGCGTTGTTTTCGTAATATTCGCTCTATATCTCGATTTCACCGCTACGAAATTTCATAGCGGGATCACAAAATTACAGCTATCGCTAAGAAAATTCGTAGCGATTAAAGTCGAGATATGAAGCGAATATTAATACGAAATAAACGCTAACCATTATTTTACGGATAATTTTATATATACTACCTGTTTCGGCACGGACGTCGTCATCGTGATCGTCACGTGATAACACCCTCTGTTTATGCGTACATTATCGAATAAAACCAAGTAATACCCACGTCAAATCCGATTGGTGTCCTCTTAACGACCAAAACAGTAATTTGTTTTCGGGAAAATCCCCCCACAAAAAGTCGTAGTAAGAACGCCAAAATGTTCTTCGGAATCCAAATACCGTACACCATCACGCAAGGTGTTCTGCTTTTTTGTTTTCCCGTTTAAGCGGCGTTCCCACCGACTTATTATCACGGGCATTCATATTCTACCGATTTGTTAATGGTCGATCCGACACATATATAAGAGGTCGGTCAACTCGATTTTCGGGCACGCTACGTTCAATGCTTGCCTTCTACTACACTTATGCGACGTATGCGTTTGAACTGCGTTGCTTCTGCGTCCTCAGGACGATGGACGATCCGACAGCGTTCTAGCGTAGGCGCCGTAAGAACGCTCAAGACTTTTACACGTCCGAATTTGCAAAGCAGTCACGATGATAATAGTGATGATGGTTTGTAATGATGATGATGGTTGTGGTTGTGGCGGTGGTGGTAATGATGATGATGATAACGATTCCGATGTGGATAATAGATTACGACATTGACCGCAGTCGGGCGACCTCCCGCAACAAGACTCACATCCGACTTCCAGACGCTCAGATGTCTGATACTTTTATCTTTCGCACCCTGCCATTCATCGACTAGAGCCTCACAGTGGCTATAACGCCGCGGTCGCATGTCGAGTGCTACAAACATATGTTTTTAATTTAAACACCTTCACATTTATAAATTTACAAATGGATTTTCCGCCGTATTTATAAACATTGTCATCTCTGCAAATGGCTCTTGATAGCGAGCAGTACGCATTGAACGAACCAGCGAGCGAAAGAAACGCAAACACAAACACTGAGTGGTAAGCATCCCAAATGAGAATGAATGCCTTGCAAACGTACAACAAATGCATGATACTAGTATTATATGTCAGCTATCCCATTAGTTTGCATTCCATAGTTTTTATATACTTCTTAAAAATATCGTGTCCGTATTTTCGTACTCTGTACGTTTAGCTACTAAGTATAAAATATTGGAGATGGTTGAGAATGATTTTTAACGTTTCCTGAAAATAGTTCTGAAAGCCTTTTTTACATACGTTCGCGAATTTCTACAATGTGTGTAAAAATGGACCGTGCTCTGTGAAAAGGGGGTTTAATGCATGTGCGTAAAGTGTCGTCCCATATTAGCTTGTGTAGTCCGCACATGCTAATCAGGGACGACACTTTCCGCTTTTATGGTATTTTTTGTTTAAAGAAAGTCTCTTCATAGCAAAAAAAAACAACAACAGTTTTGGCGGAAAGCGGAATGCACAGGCTATTCTGGGACGACACTTTACGCACATGCATTTAACCCCTTTTCACAGAGCGAGGTTCAAATTTATTACTGCGCAGTGGGAGGTTAGAATTGAAAATGAACTATCCACGTGGGCCCCATATTATTGTCAAATCAATTTTGCATAAACATGGCCACAAAGAAAACTGACCCTGGGTCTTCATTAAAGCTGCTTGCCTCAGGCGATTTTAAGCCGCATAAAATGGCTAATAAATACATGTAAATATCCTAAGCTGAAAATCGTCTTGTTCTGTTTGTGTGGCAAGAGTAATACAACCCGCGAATCGCAAACACGTTCAAAGAAATTAATATGGTGTTTATGCGATGGTTTTATCAAAATTAGCAAGCCGTTCGCTAGAAGGCATCATTGTAGGTCTGTTTCGAATAAATTAGAAACACATTATCTAGATTACTTCTTATACGGTGGGGGATCGGGACATTCTGTACAATCGGTACTCCGGCGAGTAATTCACAAGTAAAAAGTAAATGACGCACGTAAAGTGATCACGATGTTTGATTTATATAGAAAAAATAAATCAGAATAAAAAAGCAAAAAAAGTATAAATGAGAATTACAATTCAGAAATACACAATGTACGAGATAACATAAGTGAATTAATGAATGCTGCACAATGATGACCACAACATACGAATATCGTTGTGTTTTGTCATAAATTTGTAAATCCAGGCCTGAAGTATTTAAGGCAATGATATTGTGTAGTTCCCCGTACCTTACTTCATACAAGTACGTATTCATGTGTCTTACGAATCCAAATGTTCAACTATGGTGTTTCCAGTGCACGATCACCCACCGTAGATTCGCTTCCGAATCAAACATTCAAGTCGTGTTTATGTTTGGAATGATTTGATAAACTTGAGCGTGTGTCGTGCGGATATGTGTATTTTCCGGAATCGGAAACAGATGAAACCCGCATCCCTGTATGTCCCGAGGAAAACACGGCGGGCTGGAAAAATAAACACCTCTGTCACTTTGGCTCCCCACAATCATGGGTGGCCACAGAATATACAGTAACAGGAACTGAATAGTACTTTACTCTTAGCAAAGCTATCAAACATTCTTGGAATGCGTATTCAGTCACTTCTGGTAAACGGTCTATATAGAATGATTTTTTTTTTCATTTTGGATCTAGTAGGAGTCGTTATTAGTTAATGTTTGTGTAAGTACAGTTTTGGAAGAAATAACGATTGTGTGTTACTATATAAATTACTAGTATTTTTAAGATTTGCATGTGGCTGTGTTTTCTTTTTTATTGGTCCGTTTGTTTAACCAAAACAAATTAAAACTTGTTTCTCCCGATTGGATTGGCTCCAGTCGCATCATTTAAATCGGAACCCCACATTATAAGGTGGCAAGTCAAACCGGTTTAATTTAATTAAACCGGCCTAAACGTGAGCCTCCCCCAAAAAAGAAATTAAACCGGCAACACAACCACAATCCAATCAAAACACTAAATGGTTTACGCATTTTCTTATATTTTTTGCCCATAATTTTAAAAAATGGAAAGATTTCAAAGAGTAGATGGGACTTCAATGGTCTCCGTGAGGTATTGGCTATAACAAGATTGCGCATGCGCATATTTGGTTTGGTTGCTCGATTGGCTGTTTGTATTAATGTGACATTACCTCGAGCAAAATTACGCGATGAAAGAATATTTCATGCTAATACATGCATCCATCAGTCGAGTATTTACATTTTGTTTAATCGTAAATAAAACGTGTTTATAAACGCTGCGATCAAACAAATTACAAAACCTGTCTACCTAATACATCGATTGGATTGTTATTCCTTTTATTATCCCCACACTTTTTGAAAAAAAGGTGGGGATATTGTGGTTATCACCGCCGTCCGTCCGTCCGTCTGTCCGTCCGTCTGTCCGTCCGTCCTGGCCAATATCTCCTCCTACACTATTAGCACTAGAACCTTGAAACTTACACACATGGTAGCTATGAGCATATGTGCGACCCTGCACTATTTGGAATTTTGATCTGACCCCTGGGTCAAAAGTTATAGGGGTTGGGGTGGGGCCGCGTCAGAAATTATCACTCATTTTTTTAGGTTATTTTACATTTACTTCTTTATTTCTACACCGATTCACTTCAAATTGATACAAGACCTCTCTTATGACAATACGGTCAATCTCAACCATGCATGGCCCCATTCCCAACCCTGGGGCGCCCCGCCAACATAGGCCACACCCACCAAAAATTTCCATTTACTATAATTT